>PVJI01010221.1:0-61439 GCA_004026765.1 Micronycteris hirsuta
AGTGTGCTATTTTTGATGTCATGCTATTTTCTTTGCAATGTGTAATCCAGTATTGAATAATCTTTACAATTCTAAGATTTTAGCATGAGTTTCCTACTTGAGTTTGTACTTTCCATTGCCTTAGCCCCAAAGTGACCCATATTACTCATTTCATATTTTATCAGCCACAGTAGTCACATGGACCCACAAGTGGCCTGAAAATGCGATCTCATAAATGCCTAGGAAGGAAAAGAGAATCTGCTGTTGAGGAGTACTAGTGATGACTTCTATATGCCCCTTCTAGATTTTAAACCTATACACAAGGAGTATTTTATTGTATATTTATTTTGCCTACCTGTCTATCAAAGTGGCTAACTCATAACAGATCCTCAATAAACATATTTTTGATATGTGGGCAATGTCAAAGGGTAGACATGTACCAAAAATTATACCAAATATACATTTCAAAGGCTCAGAAATAGATACCAAAAATTAAAATACAATGATATCACAACAAGAATTATTATAATAATACCAGTAATGATAATGAACATTCAGGGAGACACAGCTATAAACTTCTTTAACTTTCACAGCAAACCTATGAGATAACTCTCTTCTATCCTTGTTTCAGAGATGAGCAAAACTGAGGCACAGTGAGGTTAAATAAGTTGCCCAAAGTCACAGAGCTAATAAGAGTAGATCCAGAATTTGTATATGTTCCTCGATGACCCTTCCCCTTCTTTGCCCCGTTATTCCCCTTCCCCTCCCCTGTGGTTACTGCCAGTTTGTTCTTTATTTCAATTTTTCTATATTTTGCATGCTTGTTAACTATACTTGAATAACAATAAAAAATAATAAAGCAGGTTTAACATTAAAAAGATTGAAAGAAGAATAGATCTGGAATTTGAAGCCAGTCAGTTTGGTTCTCGACCTTGTGATTTTTTCCCCCATGATGTTACAATGCTAGACTCCATAAGCAAATCAGTCATGATGATGTATATAACAAGAATCTTTCCACTCTATAGAATTTGAATTATTAATTTAAATTGTTGAATTATCAAGCATAAAACATTCTGTCAGGAAAGAAATACATAAGAGAATAGAAAACATAACAACCCACCTAGTTTACATGAAAACAAATCACACATTTGAGGTTAGTGGGTAAAAGAGTGTGCCAATATGAAAAATCAGCTAGTAAAAATGAACAATATTGCTAATCAGATAATATTTCCTCAGATATTGTTCTTTTAGGAAAATAAGTTGTAATATGGATGGAGAAGATTCAAGGTTTATCGTACATTTCTAAATTCTAACATTTCTATGTATGAAATGTGCTGTTAACAACACATTTATGGAGAGCTACTAGGTGCCGAGCACTGTTAAATGTATTTTACAGGTATGAATGTATTCAGTTCTAATAGTTTCTTTTCTAAATTCTCATTTTGTTGATAAAGACTGAGGTAAAATAATTTTGCCTGACGTCACAGTAAATTCCGAGGCAGGATGCAGTCCCCACATCATGCATTAGCATCCATACTTTATATTCGATGCTATTTAAATAAGAATCTTGTGTATAACAATGAGTAAATTATCATAAGAAAATAAAAATGTGTAGAAATCACTGGGAATTCTATAATGTGTTTCTTGAATAAATAACACCCTGTTTCTTTTCTGAATAGGTTTTTCCTAGCTAGTTCACACTCTCATTAGAGGCCTCGCCTTGCTCATTTTCTCCTGTGTTGCATGACTCTAGCAAGTGATTTGGATGCGAGCAGTTCCTTCTGAAATGTAAACATAATAATGTCGGTAACCAGTTTTCTAACAATTCTCCTTAATCTGACTCAGCTAGTGAATACTTTAAAATGTAAGAAATAGAGTGTTTGGGGTATAGGTTTTAGAGGCAGGCTAGAATATTTGGTACGCTGCTGTCAACTGTAGTAAAACAAAATAAATCAAACAAATAAACAGAATCTCTTCCCTGTGAGGTAGAAACAGTGTGGGGGGGGGGGAGACTGTTCCTTTTGCCATGTGAGGCTATGTAAATTTGTTTTAAGCATTATAACAGATGGGAAACACTCATTTAAATTTCAAAGAACTTTTGCTTGCAAAGGAATCTTTAAGATAATTTTTATTCATATCTAAATAATAGAAGGCTCAGGATTAAGCATGGCAATTGTGACTTATAAAGAAAAACACAATAGAACACTTTACATTAGTTCCATTTCTTCATTTTTCTGAATCATCCTCTTCTTTGAACTATTATTCAAAAGATAGTGTTGCTTTTTGGCCTTTGTGGAATATCCTTCACGTTGGCTTAGGATGAAAAGTTGCCGTTTCCTTTCATCTTTATTTTCACATTCACTGCTCTCCTTAGGTGATTGGGTTTTGGATGACATCCTTGTCCTGCAGGGAGCTGCAGGGAGCTGCAGGGCTCCATCAGACCTGATCAGTCATCTGAGCCAAACTAATGAAGTTTTAACTGTTCTTTTTATTGTACATTTGGTAAAGTAAGTTGGTTACCTCTAAGTCATTCGAGATAAAGTGATTTTTTTTATTTTATTATTTATTATTTATTTTTAGACAGAAGGGAAGAGATAGAGAAAGAGAGGGAGAGAAACATCCATGTGTGGTTGCCTCACACATGGCCCCCACTGGGGACCTGGCCTACAACCCAGGCTTGTGCCCTGACTGGGAATCGAACCGATGACTCTTTGGTTTGCAGCCCACGCTCAATCCACTGAGCTACACCAGCTAGGGTGATAAAGTGAATTTATTAAAATGGAACATCACAAACAGTCACAAAGCACATCTCATATTCATATTACATATCAAATAAAAAGAGATAGAATGTGACCAATTTTCATGTAAGAATCCGTTTATTCATACTGCCCTTGATTCTGTAGAGAGAGCATGCCATTTACAAAGTTACCATTGGAATAGGATAAACTATTAAATTTTGAACTCTTAAAAACTAAATTGAAAAATAAAGAAAGAAGAAGTTCTAGACAATGGTGGTTAAGCCAGAAAAGAGTATTTGGTATTCTCGAGACCATCTGGTTTCTCTACATCAGCTTTTCGTTGGTTACGTCAGGTACCGTCACCATTGTAGTAGTAAGAACTATGGCTATTGTAAGCAGCAAAGAAATTTCCCGAAAGACACTCTGATCCCTCATAGAATCGGTAGGAAGGCTGGAAAACCCGGATTGAGGAAAGGGCAGGAAGTGCAAAAGGCTGAGCACACAGACCCCAACCTCTTTTATTTAAGAATGGTGCTCACACACAGCATCACCAACACAGGATTCTCGACAGTAAATCTTCCTCTGGATGCTCATTCCTACCATCGCTACAAATTGTTTCTTACCTATCCTCACATCTTTGTCTTATTTTCTCAAGACTCAAACCCTGGCAGGCTTAAATCACTGTCCTGGGTTAATGGATAGTCTGGGCTCCAGTTATCAAGGGATGGGAAGACAGAGATGCTGGAGCCTAGAGCCTTGTGACCCCTGCCCCCCCAAAAGGTACTCACAGGGGGGAAATAGCCAGAAACAGAAAGGGTCTCTAATGCTGTTAGTCAGAAGACAAT
Organism: Micronycteris hirsuta; assembly: GCA_004026765.1. NCBI lineage: Eukaryota > Metazoa > Chordata > Mammalia > Chiroptera > Phyllostomidae > Micronycteris > Micronycteris hirsuta. Next base: position 3,563 of record PVJI01010221.1, read on the forward strand.
GGCTTACATCAGTCACCATTGTCATATCCACAGGTCATGCAATGTGGCAAAGAATGATCTGTTAACAAACAAGTTGGGTTCTGATTCAAACCTGACGTCTACTATCCCCATAATCCTGGCTAAAAAGTCGATTCTCTGAACCTTTGTTTTCGCAGAAGGATGGTAAGTGCCAAGTCAAATATAATCAGTTTGTCACCAGATGACTGTCTGAGCCACAAAAAGAATATTCCAGTGCTCACCTCTGGTGTTGACATACTAAACACTCATCAGCAACACTACCAGGCCATTCTTGTGGGACTGAGGAGTCACTTTCCTCTCTATTGCAAGATCACCTTGTACACGTGGGAGCTGGTGGAAGAGATGGATTGGCTTTTCGCAGAGAATCAACTTGGGCCAAGACATTCCATAAGCATCCAAAATGGCATGTGTTCTCAGCATCCAATTCACAGGGCCCAGCTAGTCCCCTGGGTATATTGCCTTGGGACCCTCTGGAGATGCTGTCAAGGGAAGTGTAGGAGATAGTTCTCGTTATCCCCTAAATTGTGGTCCCTTTGAATTCATGATACAACCCTAAGCTTTAGTACCTGAGGATGTGACCAGATTTGGAGATAAGGCCTTGAAAGAGGTGATTAAGGTAAAATGTGGCCTTAATCCAACCGGACTGGTGTCCTTAGAAAGAAGAGGAAATTTGAATAATAATGACACAATGGGACTGCGAGCACCAAGGGACAACTATGTGAAGAAGCTGCACAGGGCAGTCATCTGCATGCCAAGGAGAGGCCTCAGCAGAGTCAGACCTGCTGGCACCTTGGTCCTGGACTTCAGTCTTCAGAACAGTGAGAAATAAATTTCATTGTTTAAGCAGCCCAGTGTAGTATTTTGAGTGACAGCCCTAGGAAGAAAATACAGTCTTGTATTAGTTTTTTCTCCTGCTGCAAAAACAAATTAACACAACTTAGAGGCTTAAAATAACACAGAATTATTTTCTTATAGGTTTATAGGTTAGGTGTCCAAAACGGACCCTGCTGGGCTGAAATCAAGTGTTGGCAGAGCTGCATGCCTTTCTGGATGCCCTGGGGCAGGACCTGTCCTTGCCTTTCCAGCTGCCAGGGGGCACCACTGCCTTTCGCGGCCCTCTTCCTTCATTGCCAAGGCCAGCAACCTTGTACTGCTCTGGCCATTCTCCCATCATCACACCCCTTTTCTGGCTCTCTTGCCTTCCTCTTCTACTTTTAAGGATCCCACTGACTATATTGGGCTCCCTCAGATAACCCAGCATGATCTCCCTATTTTAATTTCAGGTGCCTTAATTTATCTTAATTTAGCAACCTTAATTCCATGAGTGACTTTCATTCTTCTTTGCCCTGTAACATTACACTGTTCTGGGAGCTGGGATGTGGATACATTCCTAGGGGAGAGCATTATTCTGCTTTCCACAAGTTCTACCACTTCGAGGGCCCCATCACTCAAAAAGTAGTGGAATTTTTTTTTTAATTGTTGTAGTTCTAGAGCTGGGCAAGATATTAAAATCTTCATGATAAAGAGAATTAGGTTTCTGCCTACCAGACCCAGAAATTTCCTGCTTATATAGGTCAAGTAGCTTCTACGCCTTCCCAGACAACAAATATTCGTTTTATTTCTAGACAATTGACATTAAGAACTAACTCCCCTTCCTTTCACCATTCTCCTGCTGGGCTGTCCATTTGCTAAACCTAATTGGAAGCCAGAGGTCAAGGGAGCTATTGATTTTAGTCTGAAAATGTTAGCCTGTTGGGGGAAATAGAAGGGTGAAAAAAGGTAAAGAGTGGACCTAGAGTAGTGCATTGTCTCGTTTCCAAGCCTACCATCTGCCGCTGGGAGTCTATTACCAAGTCACATTAAATTTGCCTTTAATATCTCTGTCCACTTCTCCCCGTTACCACTGACACCAACCAAGCCCAAGCGGATGCCAGCTTCCCACCGCACCGGCACACTGACTTCCTAACTGGTCCCCTTGCTCTCAGTCCAACTTCCCACCCCCATTTGACTCTCCACATTGTATTGTGTACGAATCAACTTTTAAAGTCCCAACGTATCTCCTTAGTCCCACTTGAAAATCATTAATGTCTTGCTATGGCTCTTAAGATAAAGAAAAACTTCTCAATCCATTAGCCTCCTACCTAATTTTCTGACTTATCTGGGACCTGACTTGCTGCCTTCTGGGGCTGGCTGTTTGTTTTTCCCTCCAGCCACCCTGGCCTGCCTCTGGGCTTTGATATTCTTCGTGTTCTTGTCGTCTTCAGGCGTTTGGATGTCCTGTTTCCTACATCCAGAATTTTCCTTTTCAGCAATTCAACTTCTACTTCTTCAGGTGGTTGCGTGTCCTTTTCGGAGTTCCTGGCTGAGGAGGTATACTGTGTTGCTTTTTGCCTCAATGCACAGCACCACCTTCCTGTTTTTACTCTCTTTTCTGTGCCCTCCAGGAGATCCTAGGAACTATGTTGCTCAGACCACTTTCATTATGTGGCTCCTGCTTAGAGTTCCTCAGTGAGTGGTGCTCTCAAAAATTGTAGAAGGTGCCTTGGCTGCTGTGGCTCAGTGGGTTGGGCCCTGCCCCACAAAGCGAAAGGTCACTGGTTTGATTCCTGGTCAGGGTCCGTGCCTGGGATGCAGGCCAGGTCCCTGGCTGAGGGCCTTTCAGGTCCCGGCTTGAGGGCCTGTGAGAGGCAGCTGATCAGTGTTTCTCTCACACATTGATGTTCCTCTCCCTCTCTTTCTCTCTCCCTTCCCCTCTCTCTCAAAAATAAATAAATGAAATCTAAAGAAAAAGAAAAAGGAAAAGAGAAAGAATAAAGAAATGTAGAAGGCAAAAGAAAAAAGGCCTTTTATTCTCTGAAAGCCTTCGCAGGAATATCAAACAACAAAAGACACATTTGAGCTTTGGAAGCATGCCTGGTAATTATCAGCACTGGCTCCTGAAATTTTTAAGAGGGAAAATGGAGAGGTATCGATAAATAATCATGTCGTACACAGAATCTAAGAATCCACGTTGCATAATGGAAAGAACATAGATTTAGTTCATGCTCTGTCACTGGCCAGGTGACCCTAAATAATTTTTGAAGGGCCTTTAAGTTCTCTCATTTTAGGATGAAGAGGATTTGCTATGAGAAGAAAAGCATAGGAAGCGCATGGAATCGCTGTTAAGTAAATGATACCCACTTTGCTACGGCTCCCTTGCGTTGAGTCGTTCTCTTCCTGATCCCCTAGGCTGACATCCCATAATGATTCCAGAAAACTTCTGGGTAAGAACTTACTTAACAAACTCTGCTCAGACTTAAATGAACACTTTTAGCACTTTTAAGCTTACTTAAACTACACGGGTCTGCAGCCTCACTTCCCAAACCCCGGGCACTGTGCTTTCACGATTTTAAAATATCGCTTAAAAATGAGCTCACCTTCCCTTTCTTAGCTGGCATTTTTGTGTCTTTTTATTAAGACATGAATTGCAAAGAAAGGGTAAATTGTCCCTGTTGCTTTGGGGAGTCAGCTGAGCTTGTAAGGAAATTAGTCACTAGTATTTGGGCCACACTCTGCCCCTGCACTTCCCCAACTGGCCAAGGAGCACAACTTCTAGGGCTTGGGATACGTTTTCCTGCCTTTTAGCAAAACTTGTCATTTCGTGTTGAAAGACAGAAATGATATATCAGGTAAGAGGAACTGAGATAAATTGGCATTAGGGTGAGGTTTTTGATAACCTGGTTAGAAGTTGGACTGTATTTAATGTTTGTTGCAGCTGTCAACGGCTAATTTTTTTTTTTCCCTAGCGTCCTTGTTTTTGTCTTGTCTGTTATCATTTGGGTTTCCTACACATTTACTTTAACAAAAAACCTTGCGACTCTATCGGCTCTGGTGTTATCATACTGCAGTCCTGTTGATGGGGTGGTAAGGTATGGGGATGGGGATGTGTTCTATAATTTCAGGATTAAATCCCAGTTTTTTTGAGAGCCTGAGTGCCTGGGCTGTGACTTTCACGGCTGTTTCCTAGGCCTGCCTTTCCCCTCTCCCCACCAAGGAGTACAGCAAGGAAGCTGGAGTTGGGTAATTGCCCTTTAACTGCGTCCATGAGATGGGTCTATTCACCGGAGGGGAAGCTTTTGATGTGGAGAGTGCTCTGGTTGTATCTTAAAACTGTTACTTTTCTTTCTTTCTTTTTTTGCATGCATCTGAACAGTTTTCTAAACAACACATATTGAAGAGACTATCATTTTCCTATTGTATATTCTTGCCACCCTTGTCAAATGTTAATTGAACATGAAGGTGTGGGTTCATTTCTTGCTATTCTGTTCTATTGGTCTACATGTCTGTTTTTATGCCAGTTCCATGCCGTTTTGATTACTATGGCCTTGTAGTATAGTTTGATATCAGGTAGCATGATGCCACCAACTTTATTCTTTTTTCTGAAGCTTGCAGAGGCTATTTGGGGTCGTTTGTGATTCCATATAAATTTTTAGAATATTTGTTCTAGTTCTGTGAAATAAGTCATTTCTATTTTGACAGGAATTGTGTTGAGTCTATAGATTGTTTTGGGTAGTATGGACATTTTAATGATGTAAATTCTTCCTATCCATGAACATGGTATATGTTTCCTTCTATTGGCATCTTCCTCAATTTATTTCTTCATAATTTTCTGAATACAGGTCTTTTAACTACTTGGTTGAATTTATCCCTAGGTACCTTTTTGATGCAATTATAAATGGGATTATTTCCTTAGTTTCTCTTTCTGATAGTTCATTATCGATTGTAAAAATGCTACCTATTTCTGAATATTAATTTTGTGTTGTGCTACTATATGGAATTCATTTATCAATTCTAGCAGGGTTTTTTGGTGGAGTCTTCAGCATTTTCTATATACATTATCATGTCATCTGCAAATACTACAGTTTTACTTCTTCCATTCCAATTTGGAAGCTTTCTATTTCTTTTTCTTGTCTGATTGCTGTAGTTAGGACTTCCGGTACTATATTGAACAAGAATGGTGAAAATGGACATCACTGTCTTGTTCCTGATGTTAAGAAAAACAATTTTAGTTTATGTCCATTGAGTATGATGTCGGCCATGGGTTAGTTGTATATGGCCTTTATTATGTTAAGGTATATTTCCTCTATTCCCACTCTGCTGAGAGTTTTTATCATAAAATAGTGTACACCATACAGAAGATTAAACTCAAAATGGCTTAAAGAATTAAATGTAAAACTTAAAACCAAAAAAATCAGAGAAGAAAACATAAGCAGTAAAATCTGAGATATTTCTTGCAGTAATATTTTTAGATATATCTCCTCAGCAAGGAAAACAAAAGAAAAAAAATAAATGGGACTACATCAAACTAAAAAGGTTTTGCATAGCAAAGGAAGCCATCAACAAATGAAAAGACAACCAAATGGGAGAACATATTCACCAATGATATATCTGATAAAGGGTTAATATTCAAAATTTATGAAGAACTCAAACAACTCAACACCTATATATATATATATATGTATATGTCCAATTTAAAAATGGGCAAAGGACTTGAATTGCCATTTCTCCAAAGAGGACATATAGCTGGCCAATAGACACATGTAAGAATGCTCAGCATCACTAATCACTAGATAAATGCAAATTAAACGCATGATGGGATATCACCTCACACCTGTTAGAATGGCTATCATCCTGAAATCCACAAATGACTAGTGCTGGCGAGGATGTAGAGAACAGGAAACACTCATGGACTATTGGTAGGAATGCAGATTGGTGCAGTGACTGTTGAAAGTGGTATGGAGTTACCTCAAAAATTAAAAATGGAACTGCCTTATGACCTAGTGATTCCACTTCTGAGAATATATTCAAAGAAACCTGAAACACTGATTCGAAAGATATATACACCCCTATGTTCATTGCAGTGTTATTTACAGTACCCAAGATTTGGAAGTAGCCGAAGTGCCCATCAGTAGATAAAAAAGTGGGGTAAATTTATATAATGGAATACTACTTAGCCATACAACAGAAGGAAATCTTACCTTTTGTGACAGCATGCATGGACCTAGACAGTATTATGCTAAGTGAAATTAGCCAGTCAGAGAAAGACAAATGCCATCTGATTTCACTTATATGTGGAATCTAATAAATAAAATAAACAAAATAGAAACAGACTCACTGATACAGAGAATAGACTGACAGCTGTCAGAGGGGAGGGGGGCTATCTAAAACAGGTGAAGGGATTATGCAAAAAAAAAATCACCCCAAAACCAAAACAAAGACACAACCTCACAGACATAGACAAAATATGGTGATTACCAGAGGGAAAAGGAGGTTTGGGAGGTAGAAGAGAGTAAAGGGGGGATAAATGGTGATGGAAGGAGACTAGACTTTTGGTGGTGAACACACAGTACAATATACAGATGGTATAGAATTGTACACCTGGAGTCTATGTAATTTTATTAACCAATGTAGCCCTAACAAATTTAAAATAGTTACTTTTTCCGTCCCTGTATCAGAGACACTCAGTGATATATTTTTTGTTCTTTGTTGTTAGGACCTGGTGAGATTTTGGGAGATAGGGCCCAGGAAAGTTTGGGGGCCTCCCTAAGATTGCAGCCTCCCGGAGTCTCCTGCTTCTCACACTAGTCCTCACTCAGTCTCCAGCACCTCAGCGAAATGGCTATTTAAGTGTTCTCATGTGTGTATGCTCCTGTCCGAGCCTCCTGCTCCAGGTAAGCTGACCTCAGCTGTGGGTCTCTGTAGCCACCTCTCTGCAATTTGGGTGGCTCTTTGCCTTGTGAACTCAGTTCTCTAATGGCTCCAAGAAAAGTCATTAATTTTCAGTTTGTTCGGCTAGTTTTTCCTGTTGTAGGCATATCAGTGATGACTTCCAACCTCTTTAGATGCTGGGACTTAGACCAGAAGTCTTATGAGCACTTTCTTTTAAAAACTGATTACCTGATAAAGTGCATTGATTCTCAAAGAAAAAGATAGACTTTGGTCCTTCCACTCCATTGAGTGTTGATGTATTATTTTATTATAATTTTATATTGACATAGAAACATAAATTTAAATCTAAGTTCCATAGGTCTACAATTTTTAACCAACTCTTGAGGTGTAATGCATGTGTAAAGTAAATTAAAAAACCTGTAAAAATACTAAAATGTGAATCAGCAACATCAGTTTAAGATTTTGTAGGTGAACCAAAACATTTTTGATAGGCTTAGTAGAAGGAAGATACTGCTAAGTTCAATACTATACTTAGTGTGTTTCTGTATTTTAACTTGAATAATACTTGTGTAGGAAACTTCTATTCTCTTATGGTTATATAGAATGTTATTGATAACATCATGATTTTTCTTTTCCTATTTATAATCATCAAACAAAAACTTTTCTAAGCTGTAATTTTTTAATATCAGTTTTGATTAGGTATGATGTGATAGTTATATAAATGCATTATATTCACATAGAGATATATCTATTGCAACATTATTAAAATATATTTAAATAACTTTCTAATTATTGCTTTGAGTTCAGGATATAAAAAGTATCATCTTGGTCAGTTTTTCACATAAAAGTGTGCTATCACATACCTTATGACTGATGGCCTGTTGCAATTGTAGATACAAAAGTGTTTCCATGAGTGTAAGATATGTCTTCCTTTGGGTTCCGCATGTCTGCTTTCACCACAGTAAGCCCTAAGAGACTCGAGTCATGTCTTCCAACCCATTTCTCTCTGGCTGTAAAACTTTGTTGGAACACTGGGGATGATGTTATGTAGCCTGCACTCTAGACATACACATCCACAGGCAACAAAAACGAGGTCATGGGAATGCCATGGCAGAGACTGATGGGAGAGCCACCATCCAGGTGGCCTGGAACGTGCCGATGTTTGCAGAATGTTTTCAATATAACATCTCTGATAGAGACCCCTGGTAATATGACATATGCGCATCTTAGACTGAGAAGAATGTATATTTTGCCAAGATTTGAAATCTGACATTACTGGGTTTGAATACCAGCTCCAATGACTCGTTGCTCTATTCTTGGCCAGTTTGCCTAATATCTCTGAGCCTCAATTTCTGAATCAGGAAAATGACTGGGCAGAGTTTATTGTGAAATTAAATAAAACAGTGAATATAAACTTCCAGCTGTTTGGATATTCCCTCTGTTCTTTCAATTAATCATTAGCCTGACTCAAATATATTTTCTACCTGGTTCCCTGGTAAGGCATTTACATATAGTAAGACCTAATAGACAATATTATATAATACATCATATTATTTATACACGCTAAAGAAAGAGGGCTTTCTTAATGCAAAGTAGATTTTTGAAAAATGTGGAAGTAATCAAAGAGAGAAGTGGTCAGCATTGTGAAAGTAGAGATGTATACATAGTGATATTACAGAGGCATGCTAGAAATATAGCTACTCTGACAAAAATAAACCTCATGAGGCTAGAATTTTGGAATGCTGTTGTCTGAGCTTGTTATTCCCAGTCTTGCTTTTCTAATCACATAGTGTTGACCGGGGTATTCAGCTTTTAAGCTTTTTTAAAATTCCAGATTTTCTGAATGCGTCCAAGGGACCCTATTTTATAAGATATATGTGTAAAAGAAGATGTACCTATATACAAACAATGATAAACAAAATAGAACAAGTTCTGATGTTAGTCTAAGTTCCTCTTCACTAAGAATTTGGAGATGCACTTAGTGGGGTGAAGGAGCTGCCCGATAGCCTTCTGGCACCTGCCTGGCTCCACCTCAGTGATCCCACTTCTAGTCCAAACGGCCGGCTGGAACTCTCACCGCTTGCTTCCATGTCCCTGTTACTAGTACTAACGAAACAGATATAATTTCATTAGGCAATGTCACCCAATGCATTTAATTTAAAAAAAAAAAAAGGAAGAAGAAGGAAGTGTGTGGGACTTGAAGTCAAGTTTGGATTTGAATTCTGGCCCAACAATTTGCCAGGGCAAACCATTTAACCTCTGGGCCTCAGTTTCCTCATGAGTGAACTGAGGACACTAACAGTTCCTGTCTCAAAAATTATTGTCAGAATAAATGGGAAACTACAGGTAAACTTACCTTGTGTGTCATGGGAATTCAGCAAGTATTTTTTAAAAGAATTGACCATCACAATGCCATGTGGATTAAAAAAAAAAGGAAACAGAGGCATGGATGCATGGAACAGACTGACAGCTGTCAGCGGGGCGGGGAGGGGGGTCGTTGGGGGACCAGATGAAAGACAGTGAAGGGATCAGATAAAAAACAGATGTGCATAGTGTCACTGACAACAGTGTGGTGGTAGCCAGAGGGAAAGGGAGGGTGGGGACAAGGTGGAGGTGGCGGGGCCCGGGGGGTGAAATGATGACAGAAAGAGACTTTGCTTGAGGTGGCAGGTGTGCAATAAGTGTGCAGATGATGTTTTATTGAGTTGTACACTTAAAGCCTGTATGGTTTTGTGAACCAATGTCAATGAAAAAAGGACAACTGAAATGTTATCTATCCCCCCTAAAGAAAAGCGTGGCTCTATGGTACTGCTACTTTCTCCCTCAAGCACAGCACACTGTTCCTGCCTTCTTACTGCCCCGCGTATTGTCTTCTGAGAGTGTTCTCTGGAGCTTGAGGGCATGGCTGGATTATTTTGGCCATGGTAGAAAATATCATCTCTCCCTGTTTAGAGCACCCATGGGATGTAAACTAACACCTTCCCCTAGAAGAATTAGATCTAAAAATTAGCTCATGAATGCAATGTATACCACTTATGTTTGTGGTACTCGAATTTATGAACATGATCAAACACCAGGGATGAAAAGGGTGAACCCTGACGGTGCTGGAAGGTGAATCCACATCTCTTTCCTCTGACTCCCTGTCTGAGACGCCTTTTCTCCGCTCTCCATCTGAGGAAATAAACCGTGGGTTCGGGGCTCAGGAGACAGCTGTAGATAATGCTAGCGTCAGTATACAGAGAGCTGAAGTGAGCATTATTAGATTATTACTTTTGCTCAGTGAGTATCTGTGTTCTTTTCTTACATGTTTTGCCTTTGAAACAAGAGATAAGTGATAAGGAGAAAAATTACTTACACGTGGAATTATCCCTCAAACTTACCTAGTATGAAAGAGGATATAATGAGAATCAATAGAAGATAATGAGTTTAGTGGAAGATAATGGTATGAATTGATAGAAGGCATAGATATCACTCGAAGGGAGAATTAATCTGCCTATTATAGTAACCCTTGTTTCTTTTTCATCTACTTCTCTTTTTCTTTTGTAATGTCCAAGATAGGAAGAGGAATGAGTTATCTGACATTTAGATTTTGCAAACTTGTACTTTGGTGAAAGTACTATTGAAATACAATGTTAAGGAAGATTTTCAACACTCAGTGTGTCATTTCCTTTTTTCATGAATCAAATACTGAAATACTATGGGATAAAGATTTTGCATTTCAATTGCGAAGAGTGGGAAGTGGATAAACCGGTTCAGCTGTCTTTAGGACCAATGGTAAAGTAATTTATTTTCATGTTTTTCCAACATTGCTTCTATTAATTGTATGTATCTAATCTGTGTCTGGGTGTGTGTGTGTGTGAGATATATATGTATATATGGGTGTATATACACAACATCAATAGTTTATGGTAGAATTTTTTATCCTTTAACTAATAATTTGGTTTGATGGTTTCAATGGTAAAAAAATAGAAATTTTTTCTTAGGTTTTCCATGAATAAAAATGTATGTGTGTACATAGATAAATATGAAATATACTAAATACTTTGTAGGTTAAACTGGTAAGAAATTTTTAGCATATAACTGTGTATATTTTATTGAAAAATATTGGCTTTATTCAAAATATAATTAAATATTTAATTAGTCACATTTCCTTAATCTTCACATTATACTTATGGCTTTAACTTAATATCTTTTATTCCCTTTACATGCTCATATAGGAACTTTTATTTGTGCATCAATATATGCATTCACTGGACTAGTTGTAGGGAAATATGCAGTCAAAATACTATCTTCAGGAAGTTCATGATTTAAGACAAGTATATATCTTGAGCACTTTAATATAATATAATATATTAACATATAATTTGAGTACCTTAGCTAGTACAAAAGTTTGCAGATAACTATTATGGGAATATAAGAGAGGCCAAAAGGGAGACAGGACCATTAAAAACTTATTCATGGATTTGTTAGAATTTAGATTTGTCTTCAAGAATGGGTAAGATTTACACAGTATAAATGGGGATTAGCGTTGTCACTGGCCATGTGAGAATAGTGTTAGAAAAGTTACGGAACAGAGATTATAAATGTTTTATGCAATAGTTAGTAGCTGATATTCTGTAAGTACACTGCCTACATATAAATCCAAGCTTCTCTACTCCCTAGGTGTGTAACTTTAACTAGTTATTCAAACCTTTTAGGTCTCGGTTTCCTTGCTTGATAAAATGGCAACAATACTGCTGTATACTTCAGGGAGCCGCTGTGAGGATACAATTGGAAAAATTCAGATAAAAAGAAATTGATATTTTATCTCTGGCTGGTGTGGCTCAGTGGATTGAGTGCTGACCTGTGAACGAAAGTCGCTGGTTGGATCCCCAGTCAGGGCACATGCCTGGGTTGTGGGCCAGGTCCCCAGTAGGGGGCGCACGAGAGGCAACTGCACATTAATATTTCTCTCTGTCTTTCTCTCTCCTTTCCCCTTCACTAAAAATAAATAAATAAGATCTTTTAAAAAAGAGAAATTGGTATGCTAAAATAAAGATGATTCACTTATTGATGGTTATCTGTGCACCAATTTACAAAAATTATTTTAAATCCTCATAATTATTTAAATTGAAATTATAATCATGTTTTACACATACATAGAAACTGCAATCAAAGAAATTAAAGTGTTTGTCAAAGGTCACATAGTTTGGAAATGGTACGACCGATACGGAAGCCTAGACTTCAGATTCAAGTTGGTGCTCTTTCTCCTCCACCACCAGGGACGAGCATGGGTGGTGCCAGGCACAGTGGGGCTGTTTCCACTTCTTCCCTTGACCCCTTTTATGGACACATTTCTTAAGTGGAGAGCTATTTTTTTCACAAATACATAATTATTTTTATTTTGCAGCATTTTAAATTATTCATTCAAAGTTTTTTCATTACAAAGTTATTATTTACCCCAAATATTAAAGATAAAGTTAACCTTAAGAGTTTGATGACAAATATGAATAGAGAATAGTCTAGAAGAAAGCCTGTGCATAAAATATATGTTGTATATAAAGGGTTTATTTATGTAAAGATCCCCTGGGTATGTATGAGCAATTGATATGAATAAAAAAAAACAAGAAAAATACATAATTACATGGAACTATGTCTTCGAGACTAACAACAGAAAATACAAATAAAAGCCACCTTGGGACATTAACTTTTATGAAAATCAAAATGATTCTAAAATAAATATCATTACTAAATAATAGTGAATTTGCTTTCAAACTGCCATACTCACTTTCTATGAGAATTGTTGTAAATTTTTTATGATCTTTATAAAGAGCAGTTAGGCAGTAGATACCAAGAAATTTAAAATAGCTTTTCTGTTAACTGATAGTTTGATAGTTTGATTATAGTCAACACGTGGTGAATTATCCTAAAATAACATTTCAAAAAAAGACAGAGAAATTATGAAAATATTTACCTGTATTATCTGTAAAAATGTTATATGTATTAGTAAATATTGCCCTCCAAAGAAGAGGGGAAATTTTTAAAAAGCAGAATTACATTATAGAAAAATGGCTACTTGAATAGCATTCATATATTTGATGAGTTATTGTGTAGCCCATAATTTTAAATTAAAATAATTTGAAGTATAAAAATATGAATAAGATCTTGAACATATATAAAACCAAATGATAATGTTACTGTGAATCAACAAAGTAACACACATATGTAGGCACAAAGACTCAAATTTCATATAGAAAATAGTGTTTTTTCTGACATTAGAGCAAAGGACGATAGAAACTTTGCCCCAGTTTATCTCTAATGTTGTTATAATGTTCTTATGATTAAAAACAGGAAAAATGTAGCAGTTATGTTTCCAAACAAGATAACGTTGGAATTCTTTCATATGATTTTCCTATTGCAGCTTCTGAAAACTTTTTGCCCACTTTATTAAAAGCTGATATTGCAGAGATTTGTTTCACTTCTCAAGAGAACGTCCTTTTGTTAGATTGCACAAACTCAGAAGATTTCATGGTTCTTCGTCCGTGCATTGACACTTGGTTGAAATTGTAACTTTATGTGAAGTTACCTTTTCTCTTAACTTTGGAAAAGATATTTAAAGACACATTTGGATTGTGTAAATGGTTCACTAGCTGCTAACAAAACTTTATATGTGCTTGTTCTTTAAAATTACAATAATAATGCAAGTAGAGAATTGAAGTAATCTGGTAAATCTGATGGAACACCTCTGAGGCAAAGTGGGAAATTTGGGGGTGAAATTTTTGTTTCAATTTCCTATTTCCACACAATTCAGAGAAAACCTTTTTATTTTTCATTGTATAAAAGACCTTCTATAATTTCCACATTAGTTAAATACAAACTTTTCTTGAGGCATAACCCCATAATGAAAGCTAGTCATCTTGCAAAAATATTGTCTTTCATTTATTTGTGAAATTTCTTATAATTTATTTAGATATTTAATGGGCACCTACCAAGTGCCAGGAACTTTCTGGTCACTGGAAAAAAGAAATAAAAACTCTTGAATCGTGGATCTAACTTGGGTAAAAGTAGACAGACAATAGACACGATGAATTAAAAACAAGTATTTGAAGTTGGATAGTGATATGTTTTTTGAGAAGAAAACTTAAGCCAGGAAGGACTTGGGGAAGTGAAAGAGCTATGTTGTAATTTTACATCTGAGGCTCAGGAAATGTCCATGTGAGAGAGTGAGGTTTTAATCAGGACCAGGGTGAGATGGGAAGGTATCCTCATGTTTTGAGCAGTGGAGTGGCATGATCTGACTTGCTTGGTGAGAGGAACGCCCTAGAGGTAGCGTGGAGAATAAATAAGTCGATAAAATACAAAGAGTAGGAGTGAAGTTGAGAGACCAGCTTAGAAGGATGATGGGGCATCCATCAGGATGGCTGTAGGGAAGGTGATATTGGTTGGTTGTGGAGTATGAGACAAGGAATGCCCCCAGCTTTGGGCCACTAAAAACTCTAAGCGGTGATGTTGTTAGGGAATTGCATGTACAGGTCTGGCGTTAAGAGGAGAGGTACAGACAACAGATACTTGACGTAGGAGTCTTCAGCCAGCCTTATAGTTTGTATTTACAGCAAAGATGCTGGTGAGAATGCCAACATGAGTGAATAAACATAGAAAGAGGGCAAAAACTGAGACCTGGGACAATCCAATGTTAATGAGTTGGAAGATGAGGAGAAATAAACAGGGAAAAATTAAATTCCCCTCAATGGACTATCTAGGGCAATCTTCAGTATCTGTTCTCAATAGAAAGGCATGAGCATGACTGCTATAGATTTCTACTATACACTCAAGGTCCATCATTTTTATACAGTTACTGTTTCTTTTTTAAAAGATTTTATTTATTTTTAGAGAGAGGGGAAGGGAGGGAGAAAGAGATGGAGAGAAACATCAGTGTATGATTGCCTCTCGAGTACCCCCAACTGGGGACCTGGACTGCAACCCAGGTATGTGCCCTGACTGGGAATTGAACTGGCAACCTTTTGGTTTGCAGGCCCGTGCTCAGTCTCCTGAGCCACACCAGCCAGGGCCTGTTTACTGTTTCTTGGTCTCTCAAGAACCTGCTTCTGCCTCTACCATAAAGTAAAACAGCTCAAGTTCCAGGGAGCAGGTTATGGATGTCCTGGCATGCCTTGAAAATCCTTTTTCTCTGCCATGATTCTGACTTGTTTTTCTACAATAGCGTCAGAGGCTCTTCCTTACTTTTAATACTGGTTCTTCTTCCTTTACTTGCCCATTAAATATGGTTGTTTTCCAATTTATGTCTTCCATATTATTTTCCTGAAAAATATTTTGCTTGATGTTTTTCTCCTATTCTTCGTTAAAGTGCTACATTTTGGTGCTTTCTCATCAATTTTTTTCCTTTCCTTTTCTTTTTTAATGCCTCTGGAATTTCCCCCTGGAATTGCTAACTCCATTGCTACCACCTATGATGCCTAGCTGGGATAGAGCAAAACAAGCTGAAGTCAAAAAATTGGAATGGGGAGGAGGAATGGCTCTGAGGAAGTCAGGAGTTGCTGTGCAATCAGATACGGGTCTCGTGGGTGAGGGTGAACTGGAATGAAGCCCTGACCTCTGGCTGACATGACTGTGCTGTGCTGGTGTCTCTATATTACCTTTATATCCGACTGTATCATATGTGTCTCACTGGCCAAAGAGTAGAAATAAATGATGGTAATAAACAGGTGACATAGATTATATGCCAATACCCAAAAATCTAAAAAAAAGAAAAATTAGTTTGATGTGGAAAATGTACCATTGTAGCTAGTTGTATTGTTAAAAAAAATGATTCTGAGCTGGATCAAAAATGGCATCTGAGCCGGAAATATATATATATCACTGGTGATAATTTACAGATTTTGTCTCCCACATTAGTACATAAGATCTTTTGTGGCTGTACTCTATATACATTAGCTTGGCATTCCCATGACTTGCATAGTGCTTGACATAATGGTATATAATAGGAATTTGTCCAACTGGCCTACATGAAGGGATAGGCATTTCCATCTTAAATTTATTGATTGAAAAATATCCTAATACTTACCTTTTTTTTTTTCATGATATAGCCTCTGGCATTCTAGAGCCATCTAGAAGGAAGGAAGGAAGGGAGGAAGGAAGGAAGGAAGGAAGAGTAGAATTCTTTGTTTCTCCCAAGAAAAGTCCTTTAAGCTAAGAAGGCCCTGTGGGTTCTAAATTGCAAATTTATTGAAAAATACATGTGGAGCTTCTGAGAGAGTATATGAATAAAAATAACATTCACTTTGATTTATTGAGGCCAAAGTTAGACCACTGCATTATAGTTCTAGATTTGCTACTTGCTTTTCTCTTTAAAATAATAAATTGTTTAAGTTTTCTGTAAGAAATATTCACATAATCTTTGACAAAAGTTTATAGTGTATATATATATATAAAGGGCTACACATGCAGGCAGTGATTAGAGAAATATCCCCCCAAACAATTGGAGGACTCTGCATTGCCAAAGCACATGGAAAATCCCCATTTTTCCCTGTTAACAGTCTAATTGCTTGAGGCAAATATTGCAGAGAGTTCCTAGCTCTCCATCCACATTGGGGATGCATAGTGAAGAGTGGTTCTCAAAAGGGGTGTTTGGAATGTGCAGGGATGAAGCTTTGGGACATTCTGCAGGCAGGAAGCAGTGGTACGATGGTTAAGAGACGTTATTGGCATTTAGCAGGTGGCAGCTGGGGGTGATGACCATGCTGTACAACTAAGACAGCCCTTTGCCGAAAAGAATCATCCCAACCAAAATGCTAGTAATGTGCTCCTGAGAACTCCACTGGACAGGCCCGCTGCTAACTGCCAGTGGACCTGACCAAAGGAAAATAAATGCGGATTTGGAACAGGCTCCAGTGAGTGGCAGTGTCTCAGCAGGATAACGTAGTCACCAGCCCCAACATTTGGTTCACGTTCAAGGAAGCTCTGAAAAGAATGAGTGTAGAATAGGGAAAAAAAAAAAGTCTGAATTAAGGATAAAACTTACTTACCAAGAAATTCCCTATCAGAAAAGCACACCTTTTTGGTCCCCCCGTCTCCAAATATTCATTTTATTTAAAAAACAAAAGCAAAGCCAAAATACTATATGAGACTAATACCTTACAAAACACAAATCAGTTCATTCAACAAATATTTTAAAGTATATTTTACATTCCAGGTGGCTTTATGCTCTGGTAATAAATATTTAACAAAATAAAATATGGTCCTTCCTCTTATGTACCTCAAAGTCTAGAGGGGTTTATCAGACTCAAAAGTTTTCATCTTTTTTACAAAAGTATTCCCATCTAGGAGATTGAGTAATATAACAGATGTTTACTTTGTATTTAAGTGAAAAATGGAATCACACTCACTCAAATATTAAGACCAAAGCCTTAGTCAAACACATTGGGAAGGGCCAGTCAGCAGCCAGAAAGAAGAGACTTCCAGTTACATAATCGGTGTATCTGAATGCATACTTTGTGAGCCCATTTTTTATAAACTAAGTTCAAAGTTAAAAAGCTTTGCCACATAGTCCCCATTGCTTTGACTCATAGTTTTAAAAGTTAATTTTGCTAAGCTCTATTGTGATCTCAGTTTTTAAAGTGGTTTGTTCATTTGTTTTGCTTGGCTAGTGAAACTCAGCCAGTTCAAACAACAGAGTGAAGGAAAAAGGGGCAGATGCTGGGGGACTCTCGGTCTGAGTTATCCAAGTTGGTTTCCTAGAATGATCTAATTTCTTGTACTTTGCCTCTACCTAAGAGAAGAGTATATAGATTTTATACCTTCCCCCTCCACTTGCTTCCTTCACCACAGCCAGATCATTTAAGAACACACTCTGGTCAGATCGACAGGATGTAAGGAAACTTAAGACCAATTCATAGAATGACGCATGAACAAAGATCGTCACTGCAGACTGCAGTACAAAGAATCTCCTTGGTAATACGTATTTTTAAAAAACATGTATTGACTGGTGTCCAGGCACTTGGCGATACCCGTGCCCAAAGCGGGATGAATGTTTGCATGTGAGTGAGTGTCTTCAGTTCCTGGACGAGCTATGAATTCCGCGCCCTGGAGCTTCCAGTACTCTCACCTCAGCGAGGCTGGCCGGCCTCAACTCAGCATTAAAGAAAATAAGAAATGATGAGAAGATGTTAGTGTTTATCAATCAAATGAACTGAATTGTTTCCAAGATAACATCATATCATTTCTTTTGATGGAAATGTTCTTCAGCTGTGAGTGCTCACATTGGAAGCTGAAGCATTTCTAGGGAACTGGGTGGAATTGTAAATTCTTGGTTCTCCCAACCCAAACATCGAAAATCCTGGGGATAAGGCCCATCAATCTATCTTTTAAAAAAATATATTTATTTATTTTTAGAGGGGAAAGGAGGGAGAAAGAGAGGGAAAGAGACATCAGTGTGTGGTTGCCTCTTATGTGGCCCACACTGGGGACCTGGCCTGCAACCCAGGCATGTGCCCTGGCTGGGAATCGAACCAGTGACCCTTTGGTTTGCAACCCATGCTCAATCCACTGAGCCACACCAGCCAGGGCCAATCCATCTTTGAATCAAGGCTCTCAAATGATTCTGAAGCATCTTAAAGAGATACAGGCATAGATTATATCATAAAATATAGATTGTGCCTAAGAAGCTACAAGGACATATTTGTGATGCTGCCAATGTATAATGAGGAGTCTTGAGAAATAAATAAATGCATACAAGTAAGAAAGGGGAAAAAAAAACTAAGTTTTCCTGTAATTCCTAATCTGGTGACTAGATTTTATCTCCCCTAAGTGATAAACAGATGCCTTGGCAAAATAGAAATTGGCTCATGAAGATCTGATAAAAGATCACAGGAAATATTTGCTTCAAATTTTGCACAACTCTCTGTTCTAAGGGAAATTATTTTTTCATTTCAGCTAAACAGTTGTTTTCTGCCACTTGGAAAAATAGTTTTTATAGCTAACAATGAAAAGCTATCTCTCACTCTGAAAAAATACACACATACAAACAGATACACATTTGCACATGGAGAGAGAGATGAGTAGTTTCTTTGTACGTCTGTCTTTTCCTGTTACAATGAAAACTTATGGGTAGGTTATGGGTAATATACTATGTTAATATAGATATATAAATTTAGTTCATTGTGTTTCCTTGGTCAAATTAAATTTTAATTATAAAATTCATTTGGAAACATTGGGCCAAAGGGTCCTAGCCATTTTATGTGTAATTGGTAAATTTTTCCATGTGTTTGACAGAAATATGGCACAGTGGAATACCATTCCTGATGAACTGGAGGACAATGATAGCTTTTCAGAATCTGTGAAGTTTGATGCTCGATCAATGACAACTCTGCTACCTCTGAGTAAGTAGAAGAAGGGTGGGATGCCCGGGGGTTACCCTTAGAGTTCCTGACATTACGTAAAATTACAGTCTTGGGACTTGTCTGAAATGTGTATGAATGTTAAAGTAATCTTACTGGATACGTAGGCCTTTCTCTGTCTTGAGAGAGTATGCAACATAAGCTGAAATTGAAGTAAGGAAATGTTTTAATAGATTAAATTAATCTACAACATTGACTGAGTTCTCTGATTTCCCAGCCACTGGACTAGTTCCTGGAGATGACTATCAACCTGGCGCCATGAATCTTTGAAAATCATGGGTGGCGGGCACTTGTATTAATTTCCTTGGGCTGCTGTAACCACTGATCACAAATGAGTGGCTTAAAACAACAGACACTTATTCCCTCACACTTTCAAAGGCCAGAAGTCTGAGGTCAAGGTGTTGGCAAGGCCATACTCCCTTTGAAGGCTCTCGGTTAAGAATTCTTTCTTGCCTCTTTCTAGCATCTGGTGGCTTCTGGTAATCCTAAGCACTGCACCTTGTCTGTGACTCCATCTTCACATGGTCTTCTCCCCTGGTGTCTTCATGTCCTCTTTTCACAGGATACTAGTCATTGGATCAGGGCCCATCCTAATCCAGTGTGACCTCATTTTAACTTGATTTTCTCTATAAAGACTCTCTTTCCAGATAAGTTCATATTCACAGATACCCAATGTTTTCAACAATATCTCTTTGAGAAACACAATTCAATACATAACAGTGATGGAACAGGTGTTGGTTCAGGTTACCACAAGACCTCAGAATAAGTAGCATATGGCTTTATCTGGACAGGTTCTTTTAAGGTGTTGAAGACAGAGGTGCTTTAATTCTGCTTATGCCCTTAAGTATATTTTACCAGGGAATGGGGTGGGTAGGGAAGAAGTCATAGAGATATTTCAGTCCGAGGAGGCAACAAATGCAAAGTTATAGAGTCTTATATGAGTTCTTACATAGAAAATCCTGAAATACAGGCCACAGCTCCAAGGCATGATGGACCTTGCCTGCTGTGTTAGCAATAGATTGGAGGATGTGGCACCAATGAGACAAGGAGAAAAGGTAAAAAAAAAAAAGGTAATAATGAAGCTTTTAAAGGTGGAGATGTTGAGAGATTGAGGAAGGAGAACAGATTTATTTGGAATAGACAAAAAGCAAAACACACATACAACTTTTGAGAGCGAAGCTTTTAAAAGGCAGCACAGAGAAGAGTTGTGATTGCAAACTGGAGACAAAGAGGAAGAGGACTCGGGATTCAGGCTTAGTTGACCTGGCAGATGGAATATCCCATCTTGCTAGTATTGTGGGTTATTCGTTTTCTTTTTCCTTAGATCTTTCCTTGTTTTTCCCTTTTCTTTTTCTTTTCTTTACTTCTTAAAAAATTCTACCCTTTTCCTTTCAATTCCTTCTAGAATATTATTAAACAGTGTCTGAACTCTTGTTTTTAATTTTGTAGTTTACTTGAGGAATTTTATTTTCACCCAGAATATATTCCCCTATGAAACAGAAGGATAAATGTGTTTGCATATGCTGGTATTAATATTAACATTTATCAGCTCATGCCCCAAAATGAGATAAGCACAGCATGCAGAGAATAGTCCCTTTTCCATGGATGCTTAGTGAATGGGTGAGTAAATCAAATGTCCATAGTGAGGGGTGTATTGGTTTAGTCTGTGATTGTTCCTTTTGCTTCCTACTGAATAAACAAGGACCAATTTTTCTCCTTTTTATTTCAATAGTCTCCATTCTAACCATATAACTGAATATTACAAAACTTTTAATGCAATAAGAAGATTAAGTTTTCTAATTTAGGTTGGGCTTTTGTTTTTTAGATCCTAAAAATGGCCCTACCCTTCAAGAGAAACTGAAGTCCTTCAAAGCTGCACTGATTGCCCTTTATCTCTTCGTGTTTATAATTCTCATACCTATCCTTGGAATAGTGGCAGGTACAGTATTTTGGAGTTCTGAAACCCGGCAGCTCGTCGTGTGTATTAGGTGCTCCAGAAGCAAAAAGCACTTAGTCTTTTGTATGTGAAAGATTCATCAGGCGAACTTCATATGACAAAGAGTTACTTAAATTTATTAAATGATAAAACAGCGTCTTCAAAGTTGTTAAGTGAAGAGATAAAAAAATGAAGTAGAATAGAAAAATCAAAGATTAAGATAAAAATATAGCTGTAGAAAGAACTGACATTTTCAAAAATATATCATTATCTGAAGCCCTACAGATGTCTAGTGTTGGGTCACTAATTCCATGATAAGTATCCTTGTTGCCGATGTTAAATTACGAACACA
Organism: Micronycteris hirsuta; assembly: GCA_004026765.1. Taxonomy (NCBI): domain Eukaryota; kingdom Metazoa; phylum Chordata; class Mammalia; order Chiroptera; family Phyllostomidae; genus Micronycteris; species Micronycteris hirsuta. The sequence continues at coordinate 24,969 of PVJI01010221.1, forward strand.
ATTATTTACATTAACGCCTAAAATATAAAAACAAGCCAGTTGAGATCAAGTTCCTCTACTGCTGGTAATGAGGGTAAAAAGAAATATTCTTGTAAGCATTTTAAAAGAAAATAATGGCCTATACTTCATTAACATCTTTAAAGTTTATATGGCTACCTGTTTCATAAAGCCATTTGAAAGAAAAAATCTGTAAAAATAACCTAATAGTATCCTCTCAAAGAAAAACATCAGACCACTGTGCTTGGGCTCGACGTGATGTTTTCCAGGTATACGCGTTTCTTTGGGGAGTCCGACTAGAACTGGGGGTAGGTCTGCGGGCTTCCCAAGGCCAGCTTGATATAACTCAGTCAGACCTGAAGTGTTAGTCCCTCAGTGGCATTTTTGATCAAGTTGACTGGCATTTGAGTCTATATGCCTTGTAGCTCTCCTTTTTCCGTGACTAGCAAAATGGACATATGCTCTAAGGGCTTGGAATATGACATTTTTTTATGTGCACATTAATCAGCTTAACAAGAAACTGCTCCTAAAGACAAGGCCCACCTCCTCTGCTAAGAGGCGATCTAAAGGAATATTCCAAAACAAAGCCAAAATTCTGCTAAAAAAGAAATGATAAAACAATAACAATGGTAACAGTAGCTACCATTTCGAGCACTTACTATGTTCAGACATTGGGCTCTACATTTTCCACAGGTTATCTAAATACACCTTTCAGGTCACCCCTGAGCAGACATGCACCTGTCCTCATTATCCACAGAAGGAAACTGAGATTCTTCAGTAATGGAGCTGGAGTTTCCCGCCCATGACACTTGACTCCTAGCCTGGACGGTTTACTATCTCCCAGTGTAACTGGGTTTTTAGCACAAAATATGCTTGAACAATTTAAAAAAAAACAGAGTTACCATAATTTTAGCCAGGAAAATATGTTCCACAGGTAAAGATCAGTTCCTATTTTGGCCATTAAAAACGAAAAAAGAAAAAGCAACCACGACAAACTAAACCAATTAGCCAATCAAACTAAACAGCCATCTAAGTAAAAAAAGCTCATATATCTGTCATGAAATTAACTTCCTGATGTACTGGGTTATCTCTACTTTGTTTATGTGCATGCTTATCTGTAGTTTGAAAGGCATAACTGAAAGATGTTTTATTGTTTGTGATTATTAGTTATAAGGCAATTATAATTTGGGTGAATTTCATCACCTTTATATAAACCATGGTTTACAGAGCCAGCCCAGGAGTGCGACTTCTTTCTAATAAGCTCTGCAGAATATCTGTAAAGAATTTGGGGTTCTGACCAAGGTCAACATTTCTGACCTATTAGAAAATACTGTCATGTCAACACATTTGTTTTAGGGTTGACAGTGATTGACTCGAAGTGGTTTTGTTTACTAAAATTTTAACAGGTAGCCATGAAGACTGCCAAGAATTTAAAAATGTTCAAATCAAGAAAGTTCATGTTAGCACCCAAATTCATCACAAGTTGACACAGATCTCACTGTGTCTGTCACACTTGAATAATAAACCACTGACAGTCCATTTACAACTTTAATTAAGTTGTAGATCAGAATATTTTCCAGAGAAGGAACTAAAATTCAATGCATAATCACTACTTGCTATCAAACAGTTGCAATTATAGAAAAAAAATATCCCTAAAATGATAGTAATCACTTTGTTTTGGCAAATATGCACTGGTGGGTAAAGTAAATGTTGTACGTTAAAACTCTACTTACACTTAAATATCATATTCATAGAAAGATATTTCTGAATTATAAAATCTACTCCATATGCTACCTTTTCCTAAAGAAGCTGCTGGATCAGTGGTGTAGTATAACGACATGATTATGACTCTGGACAATAAAATATAATTTAACATTAATCTATATAAATTGTTACTGAAATACTGAAGATTCTTCAGCTCAAAATAATACAGATATTTTGGTAGGAGAAGATACTGCAAACATGGAAGAGTAATTGTGATCTGTGGAATCAAATGTAACCCTCTCCCTAGGTCTTTGCACAGGCCATAAAACTTGTTTCCTTTCAAATGTGACAAAGGCAAAACATTCCATCTGTCCAGTGATGGTGGAAGAAATAAGAATTTGAGAATAGAAAATCTGGCATTCTTTACCTAGGTTTATGATACAGAGTTTAACATTTTTAATGGAAGTAAGGATCAAATTGGTTTTCATTCAGAATTTGGGAAAAGAAGCACTGTTTCATTTTTAAATCTATAAACAAAATGTTGCCTTTATTGTCAATGCATGTCAAACTTGATGTCAAATAAAAACCCTTGGTCATATGGGCCTTTTGTTAAATCAGGTCTCTCTTTTATACTGTGAAAAAGAGCTGCTTTGCCCATATAAAGTAGAAATTGATTCTAGTATAAGTAAAATTATATGGTTGAACAATCAGATCAATTTTCCTAGTAAAATAAAGCACAGAGATTACTGTACTCATTGCAATACCAAACCTCCCCTCAATTTATATATTATATAATATTAATTTTCCCTAGTTATCAGTGTCATAAAAATGGATATGTAAGTCACAGATCCTGAATCCAAAGTATTAAAAATAACAAAAATGCTGAAACTTATCAAATGCTTATTATGTGCCAGGAATTATTCTAAGCACTTTACATATATTAGCTCATTTAATTATTTAAATACTGATTGTTACTATTCCATTTCTATAGAAGTGAATTAGAAGCACTGACAGATTAACTTGCCCAAGATACAGTTTATAAAGGAAAGAGCAAGGACTGCTAACCTAGGCAGTTCTAATCCAGAATCTGTATTTTTCTTTTTTGAAAGATTTTATTTCTTTCTTTTTAAAGACAGGGGAATGGAGGGAGAAAGAAAGGGAGAGAAACATCAATGTGAGAGAGAAACATCGATCAGTTGCCTCTCATATGTGTCCCCAACTCCCTAACTGGGGACTGAACCCAGGCATGTGCCCTGACCAGGAATCCAACCAGCGACTTTCCTTTTTGCAGTATGACTGGATTCTTAACTAAAGAAAGGAATAATCATCATAAAAGGAAAAAATTTAAGGAACAACTTTGAGTTTCAATCAGTCTTCTCCTGAGAGTTACTGAAACAGTGTTTTATATTTAGTAGCTGCTAATAAATAAATCACATAATTGATGGATGCATGAATGAGGCTGTCAACCTGAAAATTGCTCCCACACTTAATTTAATAAGTGTGATAAGATCCTACTAAGAAATATAATTTTTTTCCAATTTGTTGATACATTAAGAAGTATAAAATAATGAAGACTTAACATGGTCTCTGTTGTAGATCATATAAAAATATAGTCACATCTTTAAGTCAAATAAACTAATTTTATTTTACTTTATTTTTTAAATATTTTATTTATTTTTAGACAGACGGGAAGGGAGGGAGACAGAGGGGGAGATAAACAGCAATGTGTGGTTGCCTCTCACATGGCCCTCACTGGGGACCTGGCCTGCAACCCAGGCATGTGCCCTGACTGGGAATTGAACCAGCGACCCTTTGGTTCCCAGCCTGTGCTCAATCCTCTGAGCTACACCAGCCAGAGTAAATAAGCTAATTTTAAAGAGAATGTAACTAGGGATGTATAATAAAGTGTGTTTTTTAAAATTGGGGTTTAATTGCATATATAACTTAATACTTATTCTTAATATAAAATGTCTACAATAGCAACCACCATCAATGGCTTTCAGTGAAGACGGTAAATGTTTCCTCTGTAAGTAAGATAACCTCTTTCATGGTTAAGGCACTTAGGTTTGAATAGAAGTTTCATATGTGTCACCTGTGTGCTATGGGATTTACATGCCTTATCTCATTGATCCTCAGCACCGATGTTGAGACAGTTACTATTTGCAGATCTCTGAGGGAACCTAAGGAAGAGCAGACACGTAACTTGCCCGGAGCATCCCAGCTAACAGTGGGCAGCGGAGCTAGGTTCCAGAGTCAGGCAGCCTGACCCTGTGTGAACACCATGGTCTCATGTATGTAACAGGCAACCTGAGCTAAGGACAGAAACTAAATGTTTCTTTTTTCATATGTTATCTCATTAATTCTTAAAATCCCATAAAGCCAGTACTATTGCTATATTATTTTTACTCAGAAAGCTGACAGTTCAGATAAAGCTGATTATGTGATGTGTTTTTCAAATATAAGTATATGAAGTTATTCTTATGATTGCTTAATAATGGTAAAGTATAAAAATTTATACATTTAAAGAAATACGAATAGGAGACTGATATATATGTAGATAAAAGGTATAAATAGCGGAGGTAGAGGTATGGAAAGATAACAAAATCTTAACCACCACTGTGTTTAATGTTTTCCTTATTGTGTACAATGATGTATTACTATCTGCAAAGTTAATGTTTATTCCTTTTATTTTTTTAAACTGTAAACATACTGTTCTAGATCTTTTCAGAAGGAGAATTAGCTTGTTTAGAGTATGTATGTCTATTTGGAAATATATATCAGCAGCTTTATATGTCCCATACCACTTAATAGAATTTTTTCCTGCAGGAAATGATTACTCACAAGATTGTTTATCAAAACATCAAATATATTAGTGAGAACAGAAACAAACTAATATAAGGGGCTTGTTAAATAAATTGGCTAAATCCATATATAGAATACAATATAGTTATTAAAATTATTTTTATAAAACAATTCTAAATAATATGCAAAAGTCTTTATAATATAGTATTAAATTAGAGTGCTTTCCAGATTGTCTATAAAATGTAAGCTTGTTTTTATAATAATAACGCGAGAGTGAGAACAGAGAGCCAGAGTTGATATACGTACTCCAAACTGTGAGCATTTAACTTGGGATGAAGGTTTTAATGGTAAATTAGGTTTCCTTATTATTCATCTTTTCTAAATTTTCTGCTATGAACATATATTTCCTAGTAGGCAAAGAGGAATCTTATAAAAATAATACTTTCTAAAGTAAGAATATTATTTGCCCATTTTTTTTTGCTCCACCAGGTATAAATTAGACGTGTGTAAACTGAGCGTGACAGTTCTCTGCCAGCTTAGGGAGAGGGTGAGGAAGAGGAACCACACGACTTACTCACACAGCGGATAACACTAATACTTCTGCTTTTACTACACACTTTGTCCCCATCGCCATTTGTCTTGATGATAACTAGCATATTCAGCATGCTGACTTCTGGTACTCTGTTAAACATTATCTCATTTTATCCTAACGACAGACCTGAGGAGCAGGACACAAAGCACTTTATAGTCTGTAGAATCTCTCTTCCTGGGAAAAATCAAATGCAATGGTCCAGAAGATTCTCTTTTTTGTGTGTGTAAAGATTTTACGTATTTATTTTTAGAGATTGGGGAAGGGAGGGAGAAAGAGAGGAAGAGAAACATCAACGTGTGGTTGCCACTCGGGCGCTCCCTACTGCGCACCTGGCCTGCAACTCAGGCATCTGCCCCGACTGGGAATCGAACCAGCAACCTTTTGATTCGCAGTCCAGCACTCAATCCACTGAGCCACACCAGCCAGGGCCCAAAAGATTCTTATAAGCAGGACTTCAGGAAGAATGGCTTAATCCTGGAATAACTTCTAATGTAAAGTGTGAAGAGGAGACTATCACCCTCTCAGCAGTGTGCCTGCTTTGTCTATTTAAAATAAATACCTGATTTAGGTTAGCATTCAGAATGTTAGAATGGAATGGAAAGGCATGATTCAGAATGGAATGATACAGAATGCATGTAAGGGGACAGGTATATGCATTTAAGGAGACAGATCATGACTCTGTTTGTTTTGCTTAAATATGCAGCTCAGCTCTTAAAGTGGGAATGGAAGAATTGCACAGTTGGTTCAATTAACATCGATGATCCTCCTCAGCATCTCAATGGAAAAGGAAATGGTAGTGAAGAAATAAAATTTCAAGAAGCTGTCACAGAGAACATGAACAAAATGGAGAAGAGAATTGAGTATATTTCGGATACACAAGCCAATCTCATAGATTCAGAGCATTTCCAAAACTTCAGTGTGATGACTGATCAAAGATTTAATGATGTTCTTGTCCAGCTGAGTACTGCGGTTTCCTCAGTCCAGGAACATGGAAATGAAATAGATGAAATCTCCAAGTCATTAATAAGTCTGAATATCACATTGCTTGCTTTGAAGCTCAGTATTGAAACACTGAATGGCAAAGTCCAAGAGAGTAAAATTAAACAACAAGAGGTAAGAGCTTTTGTATTGGAAGGTCACAGGTTGACATTGAATTCATTTAAATCCTATCTCCTTTGATAAACAAGAAAATAAACATTGCAAATCGTGTTTGAACATCATCCTTCTTACCCTGGTTCCTTTGGACCTTACCAGAAAGTCTCAAGTAGATTTACCTAGTTCCTTTTCTGGATTCCCAGCAAAATATATATATTCATTCTCACCCCCAATGGACATAGTCTCTCTTAAGGCATTTTCTGTGAAAAACAAACATATGACTGAAACTTTACTACTTTTGAAAAATAATCTTTATATTATAAAATATGTAAGACCTAAGATCATCATTAATGTGAAGCCTATAAAATTTCCATTATTAGCTTAAAAATCTGGCATCTTTGTAGTAGGTTTTACTTGATAGGCCCATTCTTAATTAATGAGCAAAGCAAAGATTAGTTAATTATAAAGCAAAGGGAAGCCTCTACAGTTATAACATCAGACCAAAACCAACTAAATTATTAACTAGACAATAGACTAAACAGGTTAATAAAGAATATCCTACAAGTTTATTATTTGTAAGATGCAATTACTCAGGATGTTTGAATTTTTACTTGGTCCTTATCTTAAGGTGTCGGAAGACAATGACACTGCTATTTAAATATGGGAACTCTGTGAACCAACCTGTTTCTCTTCTACATCATATTTCCCAAAATCTGACTGTTGGTGTTTCCCACATGGTTAATGAGTATCCAAGCCTACCACATAGTCTTGGGATATCAAGGGCCTGGGCCGTGGAGCAGTTCCAGACAAGGCACAAAGAAGAAACTGTCATAGGATTGAAGAATACAGGAGACAGAGGAAAATGAAATGTCAGTGTTTAGAGGAAAAGTGATTAAGTTGGAGGGAAAGAGAGAGAGAAATATTACTTTATGTAGAAACAGGATGAGAGAAGCAGTGAGACAAGTGAAGAGAGAGAAAATATACACAATATAGAACAAGGACATATTTGATATTGGCCCAAATCTAGTAGAGTCTATCGAATATTTATGAACCCACATAAATGAGGGGATGAAACCAAATTGGAAATGTGGTCATGAATGGAAGTAATCAAAATCTTGTGATCAGTGAACTGTTTGAGTTTGGATAGATTGCACTGTTTTTTGGAACAGAGAGATGTGTTCTACAAACATTTATGTTCAGTATTCATGTTGACCGTATTGTATGGAAACGTGCCAAGTAGTCAGGGCAGGGGGAGAAGGGGCAGAGTTCCCCCACTCCAGGATAAGGTTTTGGGTGAGGGAAGGCACAGGTCAAGCAGTGAATATCGAAAAGCTTCTGGGCTTGAGTAAGCGCCTTTGAAAAGGCTGATCTGGGTAAACGTTCACTTCTCGTCAAAGATTTTAGCCACTCACTGCCTTGAGCCTCTTACCTCATCTTGTCCAGCCCAGTCAAGGAAAGTGTAAGTTTCACTTCATACCCAGATTAAGCAACAAATATACTATTGGTTAATTTCTATGTGTAAATGGGAAATGAGACTCTATCAACCGTTAAACATAGAAGTACTTAGAAAAGCATAAATCGTATCATGAAAGCGGAACAAACACTAAAATGTAGCACAAGGAAACAGAAAACATTGCCAGAATAGATGAAAAGGTTTGGTACATCAAAAAGAGAGAGACCAACACCCAAAGGAAAACCAAGCAAAAGACTTGAAAGAAAAAATAGCCAAGAAAAATATCATCAAAAACGTTTACTTGGTAATTAACCTTATCATAGCTCAAAAACCAAATGAAGTTACAAATATTATGTGCCTACTCTTACTCCACAAACTTCAGTATATTGATGGTGCCTAGTGTTTGGGTTCAAAAAGTAGGCACTGATGTACAATTAGTAAGATTTTTTTTAAAAATATATTTCTTTTTTTTTTTTAAGATTTTATTTACAGAGAGAGGGGAAGGGAGGGAGACAGAGAGGGAGAGAAACAGCAATGTATGGATGCCTCTCACATGGCCCTCACTGGGGACCTGGCCTGCAACCTAGGCATGTGCCCTGACTGGGAATCGAACCGGGACCCTGTGGTTCCCAGCCCGCGCTCAATCCACTGAGCTACACCAGCTGGGGCCAATTAGTAAGATTTTAAAACGGCATCATGGATTTGGAAGGCAGTGTGAGGGTACTGAACAAACATTTTAATATTTAGTCACTTGGTCAGATTTTCTCCCAGAAAGCTGTCCTATAGAAGCACTGTGTAAACATATGTATGAAATGGTGTTCATTATAGCATTATTTAAAGTTGTAAAATATGTATGTGCAGCCTGAAACTCTTTCAATAGGAATCAAACATTATTATAAAACATACACAATATACATCTACTAAATTATTAAACTAAGGCAGCCTCTAAGTATTTTAATAGGTAAATATATTATTTTTTTATGCTTAAAGTGAATTTATTTTATATTTAAATAAATACCTTTGGCACTTGGGAGGGGCTGAAGAACTGTACAAGTGACCCACATCATTCTGTAGACTTGTCCATGCTGGGCATAGGTACCCAGGAGTAGATCCAGGCTTTGAGGGCCAATCCTTAAGAAAAAATAATACAAACTTATAAACAGAAAATTAGGCACAAAAATAAATATGTAGATTAAGGGGAAAAGCATAAAATTTTAACTTTTAAAAATTGAAAAATATCATACGCATTGTAAAATGAAGAAATATTACGTAATATTTTAATTATTTGCCTGACATACCACTACGGTATTTTTTTTCTATTTCATGTTTTATAATTGAATTTATTGGCATGACATTGGTTTGCAAAACCATACCGGTTTCACATATACAAGAACTCATTAAAACATCATCTGCTCACTGCACCGTGTGCCCATCACCCCCAAGCAAAGTCTGTCCCCTGTCTGAGCCCGCCCCCACCTGGTTCCCAGTGCTCTTTCTCTCTGGCGGTCACGTACTATTGTCTGTGTCTGTCGCCATGTATATACGTCTTATCGCTAACCCTTTCACCTTCTGTCATCCAGACCCCCCTCCCACCTCTGACAGCTCTCAGTCTGTCCCATGTATTCATGCCTATGTTTCTATTTTGTTCATTATACTCCACATATAAATGAGATAATATGCTATTTGTCTTCCTCTGACTGGCTTATTTCACTTAGCATACTAATCTCCAGGTCAATCCATGCTATTGCGAAAGGTAAGATTTTCTAATTTTTCTAGGGCCTAGTGGTATTCCATCGTGTAAATGTACCACCGCTTTTTTATCCACTCATTTCCTTCTGGGCCCTTGGGCTGTTTCAGATCTTGACTGTTGTAAACAATGCTGCTGTGAACATAGGGGTGCCTATATTCTTTCAAATTAGTGTTTCTGGATTATTTGGACATATTTCTAGAAGTAGATTCACTAGTTCAAAAGGCAGTTCTGTTTTTAATTTTGTGAGGAAACTCCGTACCGTTTTTCAGAGTGACTGCACCAGTCTGCATTCCCACCAACAGTGCACTAGGGTTCCCTTTCTCCACATTCTTGCAAGCCCTTGTCGTTTGTAGATTTATTAATGATATCTCACTGTGGTTTTAATTTTCATCTCTTTGATGGCTAGTGATGTTGAGCATTTTTTCATATGTCTACTGGCCATCTGTATGTCTTATTTGGAGAAGTGTCTATTCAGGTCCTTTGTCTATTTTTTAATTGGATTGTTCATCTTCCAGTGTTGAGTTGTATGTATTCTTTATATGTTGGGAATTAACCCCTTGTCAGATGTATCATAGGTGAGTATGTTCTCCCACACAGTGGGTTCCCTTTCCATTTTGTTGATGCTTTCTTTTGCTGTGCAGAAGCTTTTCAGTTTAATGTAGTCCCATTTGTTTATTTTTTCCTTTGTTTCCCTTGCCCTAGGAGATATATCAGCAAAAATATTGCTGTAAGAGGTGTTTGAGCATTTTGACGTCTTTATATTGGTAATAGAAGAATACCTTAGATATAGTCAACTAATTGATAGGAAGCACCACAGAAGATGTGAAATTTCAGCCATTCAGTCAGAGATGAAATGCTTCAAAACCAAAGAATTACTGTCTTAAAACAGTTCTCTAATTTTTGTATTCTTATTCCATAATATTCCTGTTATATTATGTGGATTTTTTGACATGGATTTCAGGCTTTCTTAAACCTACATATTTCATAAATAATTGCGTAACAAAAATTGCGGATGCTTGCCTATGTTTCACAGGAGATGAGAGAATTAGAAGAGCGTGTGTACAATGTGTCAGCAGAAATTATGTCTATGAAAGAAAAACATGCATACTTGGAACAGGAAATAAAAGGGGAAGTGAAACTATTGAATAACATCACTAATGACCTCAGACTGAAAGACTGGGAACATTCTCAGACACTGAAAAATATCACTTTAATTCAAGGTAAAATATCTTTTCATTCTTCCAGAAAATGGCATATTAAAAGATTATACACTGAGACTTGGTCTTCTAGATCCAATGACTTAAAATAGTTTTGAGCATATATTTACTACAATTATCAAGAGGAAGAAATCTTCAGATCGTATTAAGACATGGTATGATAACAGTATCCTGGTGTTCTTTAAACAGAAGGAGATTAAAAAAAGAAATCTCTCTTAATGTCTAATAAATCATTATTCCAAATACCCTGTATTACTAAAGACCAAAAGAGGTTTTCTGTAAGGCACAAAGTTCTCTACCTGTTCAAAAATCAAGCTTGTTAGTTCTCTTTTCCAAAACTTGCAAATTCTTTCTTATGTCTTACACTATTTTATTATTAATTTAAAAAGACTCTGAACTCTCCTAAAAAAATGAATTTGTCAAATACTTTTGTATTGTTTGTAAAACAAGTTGAATTGAATATTACTGATTTTCAAGTTAATGCATGTACCATATATATTTCACACTAGCTTCTAATTCCTTATATTTTTAGTATTTTCCATACTTACTTTCCACCTTTTGTTATCCTTTTGTTTAGGTTTCTCTCTTGCAAAGAACAAGTTTCAGAAGACTATACATAGTATTTTTTATTTACAGTGCCCACAATTTAGTAAAATTAAATAATGTATATTTACAGATATATACATATATAATAAGAATGATTGTTTTTAAAATGCAAGGAAATGAGGTACACAAAATTTATATTAATGTTTATCTCTGAAAAGAAAGTAGATGAATGAAACCTGGGAGTACCTAGATAGATACCTGTTTTGCGGGGTCGTGATGTCCCAGGGATATTCTCTCTGTTATTGTGCTTTATAGTTTACTTATGTCAAACACATTGTATGCATTCTTTAATTATTACATTAAAACAGATGAGAAAGACAAATTAGAACTAATCAACTTTCTTGATAACAATTAGACAACTCCATGTTAGATTTCAAATAAAGATCCAAAGCTTAACAAATCCAAAACCAAATCCTTGATGCTTGAGCATCCCACACCCATCTACCCACAAATCTGTTACTTCCCTAGGCTTATCTGTTATAAGTATCACTGTCCAATTTGTTACTCACTCCATCTTGAAAGCTATCTTTGACATTTCTCTTTCCCTCACTCCCTACATCCAATCCACCTATGAGTCCCATTAACTCTTCTTGCATATAATATTCATAATAAAACTCATTTCATTATCTCTTCTGCTGCTATTCTAATTTAAGCAACTGCATTCCAGTTTAATGTCATATATCACCTTCCTAATTGTTCTCCCTGATTCTACTTTTAATCCATTCTACATAATGCAGAGCAAAGGAGTGCTATCAAAAAATATAATTAGGTCTCTTCTCTCTCAAGCTTAAGACCCTCCGATATCTCCCTGTTAGGCATGGAAGAAAATCTAAGCTCCTGCTGGGTCTGGCATCCATCCACTTACTTGCCCTCATTTTCCAATTTGCCCTCAGCAAACCGTTTGTCTAGCTTGGAAAGAATGACGGTGTTGCTGTCCAGGATGTGCACAGATCCCTTCTGTCTGTCTTGAGATGTTCTCTTACATCTCTCGCCCTTCTGGCTCCACTCAAAATCATGCTTTCAGAGATCGTTGTTTCCCCTGCCGCCGTTCTCATTCTTCTCCCTCTCTCTGGATCATCATTTTCTTTAACTTCCTTGTAGGAAGTTAACTTCCTACTGCTACAGGAATTGTTTCCCATGTTCAGTTGCTTATTTGTTTACATATGTCTTCCCCAGTGGAATGTGAGCTCCAGGAAGTTTGCTCTTGTCCGTCTTGACTACCTGTCCATGCATAGGCCTGTTAGAACACCTGATATGTAGTGGGTAAGCAATTACATATGTGTTGAATGAAGAAGTGAAGCCAGTACTTTTAATTCTTCTCATTCTTCGTACTTCTCATTCTTCTTGTTAAGTTACACTTTGTCATTGGCAGTATCATTCTTCCAGGTTTCCAAGGAGAAAATGTAATTGTTTTCATTCTTTCTCCCAAGGCTATCATTAGTTCTTATAGTCTATTGTCTCTTTCCCCTGTCACTTCTTTATATTCATGTGTAAGCTATTTGTATCACTACTCTGCCCGACTATGGAAATAGTGTCCCAATCATTTCCTGCCTCAGTCTTTCCCACTTAATTCTTTCTACATTCTTGCTACAATGCAGTGTTCCTGAAGGGAAATCCTAGACTGCAAAAAGCATTTCATTGCCTCCTTATTAGACATGTACTTCTCTCTGTGGCACTCATGGTTTCTGAACTATTTTTAAATGCCTCCTGTCCTTCCTTTTCCCTTTTTGATACAAAATATTTCGGTTGATTTTACTGTGATTCTAACATATCTAACCCTTTTGACGTCTTGCCTCAGGTCTTTCCCTTCATTTGAAATAGTATCTTTTCTCTTCTATGAATATCTGAAAGTATCTATCATTCAATGACCATATCTAATATGGGACCTCGTATATAAAGCCTTCTCTCGTTCCACCACAGTAATATTCTTGCTGGTATTTATCTCCTGCTTTATATTGAACATTAAGTATTTTTTCCACAGGAGAATTCTTAATATGATTGTCATATCTGAAAGTATCTCATACTGTCTCCTAGTGAAATGTTACATCTTCTTGGAAACATTAAGTTCCTTAAAATGAGGGACTATTTTTATATTTTTACAGCATCTAGCCACAAAGTAAACTTTTAATAAATATTTATTAAACTATAACTCAGCGAGACCTGTTGTATAAATTGAGTTCTTTGTCACTTGTGGGTTGTAGGATCAGCATCATTACTTTCTGTTCCTCCTTTTTATATTAACAGTTTCTGAATAACAGTAGAGATTAAAGAGAGAAAGATATTTGAAAACATTTCTCAGGTAATTTTAGTAATTATAGTCTGAAGGAATAAATTATTGAAACAGTAAAGCAGAGTTTGGTGAGGAATGGACGCAACATGATTTAAAGAAACAAAGTTAGTGAACATTGAGGAAGAACATTAAGAGAAATAAAATATGATATGTCTCAGTAGTGAAAAAGATAACATTATTTACTATGAAAAGTGTTTATTTTTCTAGTATCTAATATATACATATGTATAATGGTAAAGAAGAATAAACGATTGATGGTATTTAAATTTAGGGATTCGTGTGCAGTTAATTATTAGAATTAAAAGTAGATTGTGTCTTTAGTTGCTATAACTAAAAATATAATCATATAATCTCAGGAAAAATGGAAGAACAGATGTCAAAAATGAAGGCAGTTAAGTTTGGAATAGTATAGCCTAGGATATCAGGAGATAAGGGTTCTAGTTCTGGTCTTACCCAATGAGCTTTGAGACCTTGAACAATTCATTCTCCCTGACCCCCTATAAGTATGTTCGACTATAGTCTGTGAGGCCTCTTCCAGATTGAATATATCTAAGTCAGTAAGCATGAAAACTGGAAGAATACAAAAAAGGGGCAGGTTTAAGCAGTAAGAGCCTAGAAGATTTGGCAGATTTTTATGATCTAGATATGAGGTGAGATTGAGAACAAAGTAAAAAATTTATGATCATAATGAGTAGGGTGTGAAGCCTAGCTCTGAAAATGTAGGCAAATATTGTTAGTGCTTTGTCATCATCTGAGCATTTTAAATACAAATATGCCTGGGTTTGCTTTGCACTGAACTGCATAATGTTAATCTATGATATTTATGATTACTGGGTATTCTAAATCAGTATATATCTTGGGGCTATGTAGAAATCTGATTTCCTTTTTAAAAAATTACCATAAGGAAGGAGCTAAATAGTGGATTTTGTGTGTGTGTTTTATAAAGGAATTTGTTCATGGAAAATTATTGCTATAGCATTTATGAATTATTCCTGTAACATCACAGTTAGGAGGTATTTAAGATGAAGAAAAAAATGTGTGAATTCTTATGGCTTTTTAAAAAATGTTTTACTTATTTTTAAACAGAGGGGAAGGGAGGGAGAAAGAGAGGGAGAGAAATTGATCAATGTGTGGTTGCTTCTCACGTGCCCCCAACTTGGGACCTGGCCTGCAAACCAGGGATGTGTCCTGACTGGGAATTGAACCAGGACCCTTTGGTTCGCAGGCCGGCACTCAACCACTGAGCCACACCAGCCAGGGCTGAATTCTTATGGTTTTTTGAACTAGAGCAAATCGGTATGCACATTTTGACCATTATTAATCTAGTTCCCTGTGAAAGATGTTAGCAATGGAGCTGACAGGTAGCGTTCTTTCCATTTGATGCTCTGAGGAAGTGACATGATTGTGAGACAGAATCGTGAGAGGCTAAATAGTAATTCCAAACAGAGAAGGCGACTGCTAGAGCCTCTAAGTCTCCTAAGTTAATGTTCTTGATTCTTGTTTCTATAACATGGCGGAAAGATTGCTGTGTTTCTTTATGGTTCGGGTGGAGATATATAATACATAGATCAACAAATCAATCTGATAGATATAGATACAGAATTTTTAAAAGCTGACTGAAGGAAGTCTGAGAATGAAATAGACAAAATACTTTCAGAGAAGATTAAGAAGAAATTCCACAATAGTCTGACTGCAGGATGATGAGCGTGGCAACCATGGCAGGGGGAGCAAGGAGAGCTGTTTGGGGAGGTAGTGTGAAATCATGAGGTTGACGGCATTCTCAAAAATTCTGTGCGAGAAGCTAGAGAAAAGGGGTTTATGTCTGTACTTCTGTCTGCTCAAACTATCTAAGATGCTAAAAGCATTTATTGAGGTACTTCCTACATTTTGGTCTTAGCAGTAGAAGAGATATAACAATGGCTAAAAATAGAATATAGTAGCTGAGATTAAAGTTATATGAAGAAGGAAATGACAATGAAACATTAACATCTAATGCACCTAGTTAGAAAACTTTTTAGAGAAAACATTTTCCTGGTTCCCTTCCACTGGTCGTCAGATACCTGGTATTAGGTTTTTGTTCTTCTTGTTGATTTATCCTTCAAATTATTGTTTTAATTTTTCAGTTGCAGTCAACATTAAATGTTATATTAGTTTCAGGTGTACGGTGTAGTGATTAGACATTTCTGTAACTTATAAAGTGGTCCTCCAATAAGTTTAGTGCCTACCCGACAACTATACACAGGTATTATAGTGCTGGCCGACTGTATTCTCTATGCTGTACTTTATGTTTCTGTGACTATTTTGTAACTGCCAGTTGGTATCAGTATTTTTATACAAAAATAGACAGAGGGGGATTTTAAACTCAGAATCTTACAAAATAACACATATTTGTTATGATTGAACTGATGCTCCCACATTAGAGCTGTATACAGTTACTATATATAGTTACATGCAAAATCACTGAAAGGATGATTGGTGATTATGAGTTTCATTTCTTCCTTACTAAAGACATGGCAAAAACTCTTAATCTAGAGGCTAAGATCCTAGATCTAGTCTGTAGGTCCCTTGTTCTGTCTCACACATTCTAGTTTTTCCTGGAATGCCTGTGTCTTGCTTTAGTGCTTGAATTACTAAATCACAGTTTTTGATAGTCCTCTTAAAAAAAACAAAACAAAAAACACCATCAGTGGGTACTGTGGATTTGCTTCCCTTCCATTTGCTCAGCAAAACTCAGGCTGCATACCGAGCCATTCTGTCTTGCCTGCTGCCTCCATCATCGCTGTGCAGGGTCGGTGGCTGTGTTCATGGTGTGGACGTCAAACTCCCTTTGTTGGGAAGAGCCTTCTACATGGAATAGGAGGACCACATTTCTAGTGCAACACCTAAATGTATGTTTTCAACATTACGCTATAACTTAGGAGAATTTGCTAGTTAATACCCAGCAGTACGTAGTTTATATGATGGTTATGTGAAAAACTGTGCAATAGCAAATAATAAACACTAATACTGGAAAAATGTACATGGTTCTCTTAAGATGATAGAATTATTAATTATATCTTTCTTACATCTTTTCTAGGCTTTTATGTTTCCTATAATATGTAGAGCTTATTAAAACCACAATAAAACACTGCTGTCTGATGTTGCACATGCAGATAAACAGACAATGTACCATTGAGAAGAACAATGCTATCTTAGAAATTGAGTAACCATGAACGGAATGTTGTAAAAACCCAAGTTAGACCTTAAAAAATGGAACAGGTCAGAAGAATAGAGAGAAGCAGGGACAAGGACTTCCAAAGAAACAAAAAATGGTCTGATTTTACTTACTCATGAGACGATCTTTACCTATTTATGTGATTACCTCTTAGAATTCTTCAGTTGTTATATCTCCCAATCTAGTTAAAATTTGTAAACAAACAGCTCTAACCAGTGACACTAAATATAGTTGTGTGTTGTCCTTGGGCTGTGTATGTGGCTAAATCACAGTAATTGAAAATGTCTCTTTTAAAATAGAGCTATTCAATTCTTCTATGATACATCCAAGTTTGTTTCTTCCTTTTGGAGCTGAAAAGAAAATTAAGCGTTTGCTGTAAATGTAGAGAATAATGTTTGCCCTGTGCACTTTGTGTAGAAGAGAGAATTCTAGTAGGATACCTTTAGATTCTAAAGACATGCTCAATACCATCATTCTAAAGAACTGATCACATGTCACGTATTTGTTTTGCTGGACACACAAAAGTCAAATGACTGAGTCAGTGTTGATCTAACTCAGTACTCACCTGGGAAATTGTGAGGCCAAGTAGTCAAAATTTTCCCTGTAACCCCTCCAACTTATTTTAGAATATCTATATCTATAAAATATTAAGTAGGGACTCTACTTAATATTTTACTTGAAAAAGGATTCCTTTACTTATTTTCACCTGTTTTGCATTCCCTGCATCTCTCCCACTTACCCAGAATTCTCTTTCATCTCATTCTCTTCCGTGTTCAAAGTACCCTTCAAACCCACTCCCTCAGTAAAGTCTTTTCACATTGCTACTCACGCTGATCTGAGCCTAACAAATATCCGAGTTCGTCACTTTCAACTCTAGTGTTTCGTTTGTTTGCTATGTGTGGTTCAGTTTCCCTTGAGGGCATCACTCATGAGGTATACGTTTTTACTTATACATTTTGCACATGGCATTGAACTCAGTGTAGTAAAACCTGTCCAGGATGTGCACAGTGGTAACGTGGGTTTGTGCTGATTTTGACTTGGTGTCTCTTCTCTGTCCCCTGGCTCTGAGAAGCCAGCAAAGTGCTAGGCACACATAAGTATGTGTACACAATTAGGTTGTCTAGTGCAGGGCTGTGCAGTCCTTATGAGTAGACCACACTGCACTGCTCCATAGTATGCCTCCTTTCGGGAAGGTCAGTCTTACTTGTTCTGCATTATTACGTAACAAATAAAAGGCTTTGACTTGACTTATATGATCGTCTTAACAAATGACAGATCCATTTTATCTATGCTTTAAAACTATGATCAGTAATTGCAATTTATTTGTTAAAGGCCCCCCCGGACCCCCAGGCGAGAAAGGAGACAGAGGTTTCACCGGAGAAGCTGGCCCCCAAGGCAGCCCAGGCCCGATGGGTACGGTAATGGCATCTCTTTGCTCGAGCGTCCTCACGCACGCCGGGGCTCTGTAAGACACATCTGTGTGTGCGTGCGGGAGCAAGAGCTATTTGTGTCCCCATGGGAAGTGTGTGTCTGCGTGTGTGCATCGAGGGGTGTATTACCTGTCCCAGCAGCCTGATCTAACGTATGGAACGGCAAGCGCTGACCCTGGAGAAGGTTACAGACGTTAGCCGGCGCAACCGCGTGGGGCCATTCACAAAGACACAAGTCGAGGGAGTGCTGTCCCTATCGTGGACAGCAGTCGGCATTAGGTGCATCTGGCTTCAGGTCACACATGGAGGAGAATATGAAAACCATCTTCATGTTGAATATGCTTGCAAGTAGTCTGGTTTTTAAGATGCAAAAATTATGCATTCATATAAGTCAAAGGCAAGTTAGATTAGATTCCTTCTATAGTCCTTAAGTGGAATTTGCCTAAACCTACGGAATCCAAATGTAAAGGCTGACTAGAATGCAGTCAACTTTCACCTTTGTTGTCAGACATTGTATTTTTACTTGGAGCAAAATTGTTTCCAATTATTTTCCCTGTCTATGGTGTAATCTTGAAAGCAATATTTTGAAAGAAGATAAGAGAAGGCAGAAAAGGAGAAAGAGCAAAAACTTTCTTTGCTCTCGAGAAAATTAAGAAGACAATGGCGACATGATTGCCACGTTCTTCTTGGCTCGGAATCAGAGACCCCACATGTGTTTTGCAAGCAGGGAGAATATCTCATGGTCTAATTATAACTAGAATGGTTCATGCTGACAAAATTGTCTGCATACCATGTACTTTATCTCATTTTTCTGTCTTTTGATTACATCAAATGTTCTTCTTTCTGATCAATGTATTGACTAGCCCAGGTTACATCAGAAAAATAATTTTTAGAAATGAAAAGCATGAATTTTACAACTGCCTGACCTTTTTATAATCGTGTTTTAAAAGCCAATATATCAAGTTTACATGAAAAAGTTTAAAAAATGATTTTAATGAAAAAATGAGAATGTGTGTATTTATATATACATTTTGTAGGTCCTTGAAAGTACTGCCAGGTAAGATTCTTTATTGAGAAAAGTCTTTCTATTTGACGAGCATTCAGCAGATGTTGATAATGGTGCATTAATGTCATCAGCAGCTAAAGTAACCAGTATTATGTCAGCTGCCAGACCTGTTATTATAGGGTCATCAGCTCCTCCATTACAAAGTGCTTTGTCAGTGCTTGATGATTCAGCCATGAAAGTCCAGACTGGGCTTCAGTCTGCCACACAAAGCTTCACCTGGGAGCATCTTTGGCAGCTGTTTCTGAATTATGGATGTATGACATACAAAGAGGGATTTAAAAGCTTTAGCTTTAGTTAATACCATACAGGTGCCATTGTAAAGCTGCTTTGATTCTTGTAGGGAGGGTTTAGTCTGCTGCTGTTGGTACCGCTCATTTACACAAACAGGCATTACCCAGGCCCTTGCAAAAGAAAGATTTTATTTGTTGGAGTGATAAGTTGACACTTTTAGGTGATTAGGTCACCCTTTGGTTTGGGGTACCGCAGCAGAATTATTCAAGTTTTCAGGAATCCCAGTGTACTCTTCCTACTTAATTGCTACATTCTATTTCACTCTTGCCCAACTGCCCAACTGCCCCACATTTAGTACTGGCATCAGGAAGTCATGAGTATATGGGGGACCATCAGGATACTTCTACTTCCTGATCTGAGCAAGTTCACTAAAACTCCACCTATACATCTAATTAAACTCTCTAAGCTCAGCTTGGTAAAGTCAAAGTCATCTAGACTCACGATGATAATATGAAAATCTGAGAAACTTAAGTGGTTATCCTAGTGGTCTTAAATAGTCAATGCCATCGCAATTGTTACTCATGTGCAAGGCACATAATATGCTAAAGTATGCTTTACCTCAAAATAATAAAATAGGAATTTATTTCAGAGTGTCATTTCCTTGGAATTATGCCAGGGAGAATGACCTATTGCCTTTTACTTGAAAGGATGTTAATTGAGCACTTTCCCTGTGCCTGGTGCTCTACAAGGCTCTGTGGATTTCATGCACAGAAGTACAGAGTTTCTGCCTTCACTGAACTTACAGTGCAATAGATAATTATATACGGGTGATGAATGTCATCATCGAGGACTCTTGCTCTCGTCTGAGATCCTCCAGGGACCATGTTTAGGGCTATTCCACCATGACAACAATGCTTTGAAGAACACCTCCTTAGTTCCTGGTGTACTTTTGCTGCCTGTAGGCCTTAGTGGACTGGTTTTGCCCACTGTGATATCACAGGGTAGCCTGACATGTATGCACAGAAGGTACCACCTTCATAAGGTTCCTTGAGAGGGAACCAAAGACCCCTTTGATTGCAAAATTTTCATCATCAGTTGGTGCTGTTAACTTTTCTTACATAGCCTGAATTTTCCACCATAGGAATCGGGTCTCTGGAGGAGAACTACACTCTATCATAACTGTGGATATTGGAGAGCAGGAGCCATATTTTAGTAGTCTTTACATTCACACATGTCTCCATCCCATCCCACCCCTTCTCCCAGACTGACCTAGGAGGCCTCTCCTCTGGCTCCCTCCAGGGCAGTGCTCACTAAGACACACATTTGAGTGAGGAGTGTTGTTCCAGTGAATCCCAAAAGGTCACTGTTAACTATGTACGTACTGTTAAATAAAACTGAACGTAGCACCTTTCACCAAGAGCTGGTGGAAATGATTATATTACTATAAATCATTATAGTAAAGAGGAGGAGGGGGTGAAGAGAAGAGCCATCACAAAGCATTTGTCATATGGGAGGCACTTTTTCTAGGTGTTTTACATTAATTAGCTTTATTACTCATCACATCAAACTTATGAAACAGGGACAAATGCACCATTTTGCAGATGCACAGGGAAGTTAAATGGCTTGCCCAAGATCAAGCTGTGCCTGGTAAGTGGCAGAGTCAGGATTTGAACCCAGATGGACAGGATTGCTGAGTTCATGTTCTTACCTAGTCTGCCAGACCCCAGAAAGAAGCCTGCATGCAGAGCTGGGCACCCAGGATATGTCAATAATGATCAGACCAGCCTTAAAGAGGCAGCTGGACCTCTCATCTTCCGTATCTGCTTCTATAAAATGACAGATTTGAATTGGATGATGCGTAAGACCCCTTGCAACCCTGACATGCCTCATAGCTGAGATTTTGTGTGAAATGTGCTTGTGTTTCCTGTGGATTAGAAGCAGGGGCCAGACCATTGCCCCTTGACACAGGTTACTGCAGAAAATCAGCTAATTGCCGCCCAAAAGATTCAGAGAATCTGGTCTTTTGGAATATAGTTCAAGTGTAGTTCTTATATTTAAGGTTCATGTTTCCAAATATTGTTAAACAAGCTATTCACATAACTCTATGGACTATAGAGTCTGCTTAAACATCTGCGATGATAAAAGTCTAATCATTGAGTGATTTCTAGTATCCCAGTTCTTCATTTATGGATTCTTTATTCGCCTATTGAAAATGTAATATCACCCCTGGCCGGATGGCTGTATTCTGAATGTCACTATGATGTACTAATTGAGCCGTCCTTGGAGAGGCTCTTTCTGATCTCCCAAGGCACTCTGTTATATTTCATTATTCTTATAAAATTTTAATCTCCATAATTATCTTCTACATTTACTTGTTAACTTTCTTACCATCTGTCTCCACACTGGAAGGCCTATTTTGATAAGAACCTTAGTAACTCCAGGACTGTGCATAGTTTGAAACAATATGCTTGCTCAATATATTTTTCTTGCATTAATGGAGAAAATGGTAAAAATGAGTGTCACCAGTGAGTGACACCCTATAAGTGGAGAATGTTCTAAGATAAAGAAATAAGAAAGTTCAGAGTCAATGTTTTGATTTGTAAATTTGAGTGGCAGATCATAAGAATCGCAAGTGCAAAGGTCTAACTGCCTTGCTTGGATAATGAAGAAAGGTATAAATATTAACCTATCAGCCTGTTTTGAGAACTGATGTTAGGTCTTTATTGGCTGTACACTGTGAAGTTCAGCTAATTTATACTACAAAGTGTGTACAACTATATATACATGCATATATGCATACATATACATCATATATATGATATATCTATACATATACAAAATAGCATATATTGAGTAATTAAGTTAAATGGAGATGTCCTGACTTTACTAATATTTCTAAACACAATTTATCATTTTATTGCTTTGGATATCTGTTTACTATCTCTTAGAATCCAAATTTTACACTAGATTGAATAATATTTCTTAACTTTAGAATAATATACTTCTTAAATTGAGTATTTCTCAGAGAACAGTTAGCTCAAATTTAGGTGTCTATGAATGAACCTCAAGAAAATATTGTTAGTGAATTAAATATATATAAGCCATAAAGCCTGCCTTCTGGAACTTTAACCTAACGCCAATATATTAAAAGATTGACATTGGCAAAAGTTGTATAATCGATTTTTCATAATGTGTTTCCCAAGGAGTTAACTGAAAATTGGATTTCTTGGAACTAATAATGACACCTAAAATGACATTTTTACAATAATTTATCTCAAGCTACTGGACTTCAGAATAGAATATTTTATTCCACAGGAAAATATTATTTGCTTTTATGTGCAGTTTTCACAATTACTACACAATTTATGGTGAAAAAAACAAGCTGTTTTTATTTAAGTATGTAAAACCATGGTTTTGTATATGTATATAGTATATACACAAAAATGTATGTGTGTATGTGTAGTTATATTGTTGTTTGGGATTACAATAGAATATGTAAAAACAAGTCCATGAGAGCTAGAGTAACATATTCCAGAACTTGGGGCCCAATTTTTAAAAATAAATACTCTGATACTAGATGACATAAGCTTTGTGGTTAAAACGCCAAGACTTTTTTCCCTGATATGTTTTTATTTGTAATAACAATGTCATTTATTGGAAACCTACCATGTACTAAATACACTAGTGTTTCTACTTGCAGTTTATATCATCTGTCAATGGCACACACAAACTATTAGGAGAGATATTATTACTCCATTTGGAGATTCCCCTATATCATATTCATTAATGGAACCAGATTGTTTCATTATACTCCAAAGTCTGTATGAAAAGTGAATTATTACCACTGTGTTTCTATTCATTAACTATTCAGGTCCCCCAGGGCTTAAAGGTGATCGGGGAGCGATTGGCTTTCCTGGAAGTCGTGGATTCTCAGGACCAGCAGGGAAAACTGGGAGGCCAGGTATTATGATAATGCATATTTTCTTTGTAGAATATGTGAACACCGGTTCATACTTCTTAGATGACAAAGGCAACGATCATCATCGTATGAATGGTAGCGCTCACATGCAGTCTGCGTAGTAGTCTGAAACATTTTGAAACTGATGGTTGTCCTCCTAAGGAAAGTTTCTGTGTCCCAAAGGAAAATAGTTTTTAAAAAAGGCAGAGAATTTACAAACTTCAACAACCATAAATCACCATGAAAAACAGTATCTATTTTGGAACAAAGAGAGTAGAGCACAAACGAGCAAAGTATAAATAATGCTTTAACCAAAACGGGCCAGTTTTGGTTGTAGTTGGCAAAATACAGATAGACCTGAAATTCTATTCAATGCAAGATAAACTACCTGCTGTTATATATTAGTACTTGTAATCAACATTTTTCATGCCGTTTAAAATTTACACACACTGATATTTCTATTCTTCATGCCAACCAGGAGTCTATTTCTATTCTTCATGCCAACCAGGAGTCTAAACTTGAATTGTGAACATCATGCAGAAATTTTAGAATTGAGCAGGTTTTTCCCCCTAATTTCTAAACAAATTATGGCCATGGGAATAGGATCTTTATCATCTAGGTTTGTAGAAAAATTTCACAGAAAATATAGACTTCCCGTATACCATCTATCCACATAGACTTACCACTATGATTGACATCTTGCACTAGTATGATGCATTTGTTACAATTGCCAAACCAATATTTGATACATTATTATTCATTAAAGTCAACAGTTGACATTAAGGTTCATTGTTGGTGATGTTCATTCTTCGGGTTTTGACACATGTGTAACGCCATGTATCCACCATTATAATATGTATCATAAAGTGTAGTTCTACTGCCCCCAGACGTCCCCTGTGGTCTGTTCCACCTGCTCATTGTCACCCCTGTCCCTCCCCAACCTCCATCAGCCACTGATATTTGTGCTGTCTTCATACTTTTGTCTTTTCCAGAATGTCATGTAGTTGGAGTCGTACTCTATGTAATCGTTTCAGAGTGGCTTATTTCACTGAGCAATTTTAAGTGAATGCAATTTTAGGTTCTGCATATCTTTTTGTGGCCTGATAGCTCATTTCTTTTTAATGCTCAGTATATGCTATGTATGCATGTACTATAGTTCGTTTATCCATTCACCTATTGTGGGGCATCTTAGTCACTTCCAAGTTTTGGCAGTCATGAATAAAGCTGCTTTAGGCATTCATATGCCTATTTTTGTGTGGACATGCGTGTACCTAGAAGTGTGATGGCTGGATTGCCTGGTAAACCTCTGTTTAGCTTTGTAAGAAACTGCCAAACTGCCTCTCAAAGTGGCTGTACCATTTTGCCTTCCCACCAAAAATGAATGAGAATTCTTGTTACTCCACATCCTCAGGCATTTGACTATGTTAGTGTTTTGGATTTAAGCAATTCTAATAGGTGTGTTGAGGTATTTTGACAGTATTAGTATTTATGGACTGTGTCAATGGGATTGGGCTTAGAGAAAAATCAGCTAGCCACAAGTGACCAACCTACACTCAGTCTCCGTCAGACACCTGATTACCTGAACCGAAAGCTGTAGGTATGCACCAGCTGTCTCTAAAACCATATAGCTTTAAGTGGGTCTTTTTGGCTACATGGGAAGAAATGTTTGTCCATTTAATTAATTTGCTGGAAATTATCGGCATCACTGAGGAATTACTGAATTTCCTATTTGGGCAGTTTGTGTTCAATCGATAAACATAGTTAAAAACATTGAATTTGACAAAATTGCAAAGTTACTTATAGATTCTAAGATAATTAAAAATAATTCTGTGAAGTAGGAAAACATGTATTTTATCTGTATCCAAAGTTTAAAGTCTACGATCTATGTCAAATAGCTACTCATTTACTGTCTCTGGCAAATTATGGTAAGATTTTGTTTGGGGTTCTTTCTGGTGCAGTTTATTTGTAACTTCCTATTTACATGAAGTCATAATGATTAACTCTATAAATGACTGTCACTATGAACTATAAGCAAATCAGAGTTACTAATTTGTCTTTTTTTTATTTTTTAATTTTTTTTATAGTTGATCAGGTCCAGTTGTCTCAATTTGTCTCTCTAGAAAGTCTAAACAAAAAGGGGAAATGAGCCCCTGCTAGTGTAGCTCAATGGATTGAGCATGGGCCTGTGAACCAAAGGGTCGCCAGTTCGATTACCAGTCCAGGGCACATGCTTGGGTTGTGGGCAGGTCCCCAGTAGGGGGCACATGGGAGGCAACCACACATTGATGTTTCTCTCCCCCTCTGTCTCCATCCCTTCCCCTCGCTCTAAAAATAAGTAAATAAAATCTTAAACAAAAAAAAAAAAGAAGGAGGAAATGAGGCAGAACTTCAGGAATGTTAAGAAGGCTGCACTATCTCCCAACAGCCCATTTTCACAACTTTTCTCTCTAAGCGGTGAGGGGAGAAGTTAGAAATAAACCTCAGAAGAACTGTGTCATCATACACAACCCATCCCATTTACCGCGTGCCTGCCTGGCCTCGCACACGGGGCTCGGGGACGAGGATTCAGGACACGCTGTCTCCCCACTCTGGGGGAGTTTTCTTTCAGACATGTCCTCACAACGATCTCTCTTCTAAAGTTCAATCAAAGAGATGATTCTTTAAAGTTTATGTGAAGGATCTCAGTCTTAGGTTTGTCATTTAGGGGGATTAAACAAAGTGGCTTGACCTTGACTTTAATGGGGGCACGCAGTCATTTCATGTATAATATTCCCTTTGCCCTCTTAGGAAATACGGGGATAGCATAGTACACATTTATTTGCATTTATCGGAGATAACACGGTACCTATTTGAATCCTATCTCCGAACCCTCCCTCTCCACACAGTTAGCCTCCCTGTGCCTCAGAACGCAGTGTTCTGTAGTTTTCTTATCTGCAGAGCAGCACGAATAACAGGACCCATGTTTCAGAATTTCTATAAAAATCAAATCACGGTAAGATTTTGTTTGGGACGCCTTCTGGAACAATTTATTTGTAACCTTCCTACTTACATTAAATCATAATGATTAACTTTCTCAATGAATATCACAATGGACTATCAATAATCAATAGACATCTTAAGTGCTTCAAACAGTTGTTTTGAGTTTTATTATTTGTGTTTTGGATTGACAGCTTGTTTTTTATTTATTGTGTTTATTTTATTTATTGTTTTTTTTTTATCACAAAGCAAGATATCTCTCCATGTTGGTTATTAGCTATATCTTGTACAAGGTTTAGGTATTTTTCTGCTCTCAAACTCCTGAAATTCAACAAATGCCCACCAGCCAGAGTACTCCGGAGAGCATCCATCCATCCATCCATTCATTCATTCATTCATTCATTCATTCATTCACCTAGTCAACACAGTTTCAGGAGAGTTCACCATGTGCTGGAGATAAATATAGCCCAGCCGCTGCCCTCGAGATCAGATGACAGAAGAATGCAGAAGCGCTTGGCTCTAATGCCACGTGGTACTTAATAAGCATGTAGGAAGCAGGACCAGAAGCTGTGGGAGTAGAGAGCAGAGAATGATTCATTCGGCCCAGCAAGACGTGCTGTGGTGTTAGTGCTGGCCTAAGAGATGCAGAGAATTTCTTTAGGTCTGCGGTTCTCTAACTTCAGCAGGCACCAAAATCCCCTACAGGGCCTGTTTAAACAGCTTACTGGGCTGGACCCCCAGTGTTTTGGATTCAATAGGTCAGGGATTGCTCACCCAGAAATTCTTTCACAGTCCAGGCTTGGGATATACCCCTCTAAGGAAGTGGAAATCAAGGTAGATAAACTGTAATGGGAATAGAAAAACACAGTTTAGATCGAGATGGGAGACACAAGGGTTCCTGGGGTAGGAAGGAAGAGGAAAAGAAAAGGATGAATAAGCCCAAACCAAGGTAACTGCATCTTAGTTTTGTCTGCTTTTAGGAAGATGGGACATTTAATGCCCTCGTATTTAATTAAAATAACATTTGTAAGGGATCTACCCAGAACAGCACCAGGTTGGTAATAAGATTTCTAACATGATATAATAATAATATTTAATAGAATAATCATGACTATTAACATTATTATTATATTTGAGTTTCTATAGGCTGTTATAAAGTGATACTCTAGATTACTTTGTACTGTTCAGTTTCCATTTAAAGCAAGCATTGTGAATTGCCCTAATTTAAAAAGTTTTCTTTTTTTTCTTATTTTCCTCCAAGGAAACCCTGGACAGAAAGGCCAGAAGGGGGAGAAGGGGAGCAGAAGCATGGCATGTAAGTGCATAGTTTCTTGTTCTGTGTGTGTGCACACCTTCGTAATAAATGAACTCTGATAGTGGTGTCTGGGCTTGAGGCTAATGTTGAGGAAAAACTTCAGTGCTGATCTCCGGAGACTCTGTGGAAGTCAGCCCCAGTTTTCTACAAGTATGTTAATTGGAGTAAAACAAATAGATCAAAATTATACTACTCTTTGATTCTCATTACTGATTTATATTTTGTTTTTGTGATGAGCACAATTTTCTGAAAATTTCACATAAAAAAATTGTTCAATTTTCAAGCCAATTTCTACCTGGTGAAGGAAAATCGAGCTTCTGAATAGAAACAATTACCGCCTCCTTGCCTATTAACGGAGCTTACTGAAAAATGTTCCCTGTAGGAATATGAACAGTCTAAGAACTCTGCCAGGCTAATTCTGAGATGGCTGGGTTTTTGTGCTTTGTTTTATTTTACTAAAACCTTGAAGAGTGGTATCGCATATCCAAGACCCTTAAAACTGCAACAGAACAGACTTCACAAAAGGGATCTCTGCACGGGGGAGGGTCAACCTCATATTGCAACGTACAGAATCCGTAAATTGGGCCTTAAAAACTGGATACTAAATGTGATATCTTCCGAATGCCATGCCAGAAGGCAATCACTGTGTCTTGTTTGAATCTACACAGATAAAATGAAAGGTTCATGAAAAGGAATAAGGATCCCCTACTTGATTGCTCAAAATTCAAGTGATCCCCCCAGTATTCTCAACAGGAGCTCCATGTGATTACCCATGGAGGGTCTGTTTTAGACAGATACGGCAAATCCTTTACCCCAAATCTAGCAATTTTCCATTATAGTTATTATTTAAAAAATATAGTACCGATTTTTCTACATTAACAAAAGCAAGCATTTTATCTTAATACTGTGTATGAGTGCCACCTTTAGACAACTTAGGGCCACCATTGATGCCAGGCATTGAAGTAGGGTGTAACTACATGACACTTCCCATATTTGTTGCATCGTTTGCCCTTGACCCAAATAACACTGAATCTTGTGTGTCTCCTCAAGGTGCTTTAGCCTTACTCTGTGATTATTAGTGTTGTTATTATATTGAGATACTAAAAACGTTAATATATCTTTTCTCCTTTGATTACCTGTCTCTACTGTATACTTCTCCTTCCCACTTCTTCCCTTTCTCCTTTTCACTCCATTTATTTTCAGTTGTGTTCCTTGTATTACTCTCTCCTAGCTTCCTGTTTTTCTCCATCTTTATCTCTGCCTTTATCTTTGGTTCTGCTTTATCGCCTCTTCTCCTTTTCCTGAGATGTTTTCTGAGCTACTTAACTTTGAGTCTGGCTCATCTTGGCAAACACAGGACTTCTTTATTTTGTAGTCTGTAAACTGAACACCCACAGTCTTCTGTCGCCTGAGGTTATCAAATGCTTTGAACATTTTTTTCAGATGTGTTCAGAAATGTTTTCAATTACAGATATTTTCATGGCTATTTGAAGTTTATGTGCATTCTTTCTTTGAAAGCACTAAGAAAGATATTTCTGTGTACACATATATATAGCCTCCAGACTCCATGGAGTATATATAACTGTGTGTTTCAAAAAGAGAGAAAGAATTGTATACACAAACATCTATACAGTATGTTTTGCCTTTTACTTATTTAAGTTGACATGTCAGTTACCTGCCCATGTCAGTACATATGGCTCTACCTTCGTTTCCAGGGGCTATCTATTCCATTACACAGCGGTCCTATAATTACCATAATATATCATTCAACCCACTAGTCATGAACAGTAGGAAGTGTTTGCTTGCTTTGCTTTGGCTTTAATAAACAATGCTACATTCAGCATTCTTATACATGATCTTGTGGGAATATTTTTAATAGAGAATTTTCTAGAAGTAGAATCAATAATTCAAAAATGACATGCGTTTTATAATTTGAGAGATACTTGCAAATGGCTCCTAAAAAATTGTATCAATTGATTCTCTATGAAAGCACCTGACTCCCCACATCTTTCATTAATTCTGGTATATAAACATTTATATTGAATTATTTTAATAGACATTCTTTTATATAAATCTTCAGGCTTAATTTAAATATAATACAAGTAACAGTTGATTCCCTCTTTTGTGTATGTGTCAGGACCAGTGCCACTCCCTGATCCTACTAGGGCAGGGCCCTTTTAAGATCAGGTGGGTTGGGTGGGACACCCTCTGCTACCATCTCATTAAAAGGCCCTTCACCTCTGGACGAGTCACCAGCACAGCTGACTCCACGACCCCTTCGTGGCTCCTCCAAACGACCTTGGTTCCTGTGTGGTGCCTGGCTTCCGCGTGGCTTCCTCTCGAGGCCTGGGTGCTGTTTTGGCCTCTATTCTTGTGCTCATGCCTCTCCCCACTCCAGTCTCCCACCGTCACCACCACCCCTAATGTCCCCGACTGGGATGCCTCCCATTGCACTGACTGGTGTGTCATTCCAACCAGCCCTCAGCTCCAGCCCAGAGTCCTCTGCCACCCCCTCATCCGGTGCTTGCTGAACGGATTTAACCCACTGGGCTGTAGGAAAAACCCTGTGGGTACTGACTAGATGTGAGTTCTTTATATCCAAAAATACTCTTCCCATCCAGTGATAGGGATAATGTAAAAGAAAAGCCATTCATTCATTCATTCAACATATATTCATCCTGTACCCCCTGGAGCTGGACTTTACAACTAAGACAACAGCCATTGTGTCTGGCCTTTGAGAGCCAATTGTATTACACAAAACAGCAAAACTATATTGAAAAAAGAATAGATGTTTAGAGGAGATCAAGATTTTTAAATTCCTTAGAACATTAAAAGATTAAGTTGATTTGATTTGATTAGTTTACCTTCTTGTCTTCTTAGTCCCCAGATTACGGCATTTTTTTCAAGTTTTATAGTGAAGTAAAGTGGCGCTTGAACACTTCATTCAACACATTGGAGTCAAAAACTAAACTTTTCTTAAATTGCCTGGCTATTTCAAGCAAGACTTTTTGATCACGAAAAAAACAATACCGATAACTTTTTATTCTGAAAAACACTTTGTATTTTGTGCTACAAATAATCCAGTATAGACCCTGGAGAAAAATAAATATTTCAGTAGAATTCGAGGTATTTTATGAGGGTGAAGAAAATGGCAGACCAAAAAAGAAAAAAAAAAAAAGAATAGGAAATATGTGGGATTCTATCTTATTTTTTGAATATTCTCTATGAACAGATCACATTTTCACAATTCCTCCTTCCTTCACAGTTTAACACAGAGTCCCAGGTCTAGTAGAATGCTACGTAGTGCGCCTGCGTGTGCCTCACCACTTCGACGCCCTTCCCCATGACATGGACAATTACCACCTACCTCACAGGGTTGTTGTGAGGATCACCTAAGATGCCGTGTGTAGAGATACTCTATAAAATCATAAACTGCTTTAAATATGTAAGTGATGGCTCACAATATTCTCTCTGAACTGGGACTGCTCTTCCTTGTTGCTGTAACACAGACGTTTCAAACCTGTGATTGGAAGGAGTGAAAGCAGAGTGCAAATTTAAGAAGCCAAATAAATGTCATAGACAAAAAGGGATATTCTAGAATATAGACAATAAGATTTTATGTTGATGGAACAATACAAGTGTGTCCAGATCACAAATTAAGGAGTTTGAACCAAGCCGAAGAGCGTAAATTATAAATAAAACCACCAGCTAAAGAGAGAGCGTGCCAGAGGCCAGCAGCTGTCCATGGAGGTCAGGAAAAAATGTCAGGCTAATAAAACAAGAGTCCAGGTGCTGGAAGACAAAGCATGACCCCAAGACACTGCTGATGAGAAAGCTGCAGCAGCGCTGAGATAAATCCGCGTTGTCAGTGGCATTCTGGGGCCATGCGTGACTGCATGACACCCAGGTCTCCAGGAAGAAAAAGGAAGGTTTGGGGAGGAATCAGCCAGTTGTCAATATTCCCAGATACTAGCAAACTGGCAACACTGACTCTCCAGTTAATGGAAATGTCTGGAGACTCACTGGGTCTCTTCGTTCCTGCTTTAAGTGGACATGACTTCCTACCCAACTTCCTATCCAGCTCGCAGGCAAAGCCTGACCCCCCTTCACTGACCAGCAGGCCTTGGTCCAGCTTGGCCACAGAATGGCTCACATCCCAGAGATCCTGGGAGGCGATTCCAGGGGGTTCTATTCACAAGTTATCTGACCCCCCAGACTACAAACAGATTCTTAAGTATGTGAAATACTAACCTTTACCTTCCAAATTAGGGGAAAAGGGCTTCTCTTTTTAGACAAAAAATAGATGCTGAACACCCAGTTTAAATGCACAAATGATACCAACTTTAATCATGTATAATGAAAAGAAAGCAAATCTGAGCCGAGCTCTAACGCCAGTCACATGGTTTGTCTTCTGTGTTCTCGGCCTAACTTGGAAGGGAAAGTGTTTCACTCGAGCCGAAGAATTCCTGGCATACAATAAAACACTGTGTGAGGCTGTGTCGTAAACATACATGTTACTAATGTGTGGAGTGTTGGTATGTTTTTCTGTGCTTTTCTCATGCCCATGGTACTATAAGTAGGATATGACTTTAGAGTATCTGATCTTGAAACTCATATAGTGATATAACAATCAATTTGCCATTCACTTGATGTCTACTGAGGATGCAGCTAAATCATAAATGAATGTTGGTCTTTCTCAAATCATTCAATTGACCGACGCAAAGCCTTCTCCTCCAATCACTACATGATTACAATAACGAACATTTAGAGAATATTTGCTATGCACCAGGGGCTTTTGATGAATTATCTCATTTAATCTCCAGAAGAGTCTTTGAGGTAAGTTCTATGAAAATTCTCATTTTATAGATTAGGAACTGAAGCTTACTGCTCATAATTGGAAGAGCAGAAACTCAAAGCCAAGTGTATCAATTTCCAAAGTTTCTCTTTGTAACTATGACTCCATTCAACAGTCCCACGCTGGTTTTATAGATTTTTTATATAAAATACTCAAATACATAGTTTGGAGGATATGAAAAGAGGAAGAAGGAAGAGAGAAAGATTTGTCAGGAACAATTTGGTTTTCTAGGATGGGCCTAAAAATTCATACAGGATGACTTCCATTAGGTCCAGTTCCAGAAAGCATTGTCAGTTCATCTTTATGTGTTTATGTTTCTGCCTTCATGTACCCCCTGTCTGCTGCCTCCAGTCTCTTCCCCCACGAACGTTATTGAGAAATATAGTCTCCCTGTAATGCTCACAAGGCTTCCGCTATCAGTAATGAGTAACTTAGGTGCCGGGGAAGGGGCTACCTGTCACTATTCTGTCTCTGTGTCAGTAACTGGCTCCTGTTGAACATTTCTCAGTACGGTTTGGCTGTGTGGTATCCACGCCGTGCTGTGTCTCTTTCTTACCTCCTCACTTTCGCAGTAGCGCCAGCCAGCACGTAGCACAGCAGAGCGGGCTTGCGCGGTGCCGGCTCCTGGAGACTCAGCTGAGTCCTGCTCGTTCTGGACATGGTTAAAGCTTTATATAAGCCCACTAATTGTTGCTAAAAACACACTGTGTCCCATGGACACAATAGATGTGTTCCCTCATGGTGTGTCTGACCGAGATGTCTTGTACATTGCAGCAGAGATTTCAATCAGTAATGGACCCGGCAGTCAGTGCTTGTCCTGTTCAGTCCTTGTCCCAGCTGCCTCTCACAGCGCGGCGCCCACCAGGGCCACTTGGAAGGATCTAGTAGTTTCTTAAATGCTTTTGTAATTTTTAAGTGAGTCTTCTAACCCTTTAAAGTAGGTGTTTCGGTGACAAAGTGATTATTTTTGTTACAGAGAGGTTTTTAACATGTTCAGTTGACAACACAGCAAGTGTTGTTGCTTAATTCTCATTTATAAGTTAAAGGAAAAGCTTACATTTTCAAGTGGATACTCATTGAGGTACTCTATTTCTCATTTCATTTGAAAAGAATCAAAATGAACTGAAAAAAAAAAAAAAGAAAAAGAAAAAGGGCAGTATATTAGCCTGCTAGGGTTGCCAAAACAGAATGACACAGACCAGATGGATTAAATTACAGAAATTTATTTTCTAACAGTTCCAGAGGCTGGAAGTTCAGTATCAACATGTTGTTAGGACACCAGTCCTATCTGATTAAGACTCTGCCTCACAACGTCATTTGACTTAATTATGTCTTAATTATGTAAATAGTGTTATGTTGTGGGGAAGAATTTCAAAATATGAATTTGGGGAATATTCTTAATCTCGGTGTCAGTGGGCAGTCTCGTATCTCAGTCTCAACAGTCCATGGCCAAAGCTGTTCCAGAATGTGAAAGATCCTGCCTCAGTTGCCTCTGCCTGTCTCCCTGTCCTTGTGTTCTCAGAGAGGGCTCAGCTTGTACCAGAAATAAATTCAAGACATTCTGGTGTTTTTATAGTTATGAGAACAAATTCAATTTTATTTGTTTCTTCCCAATGTTGTGTTTTCACATTTCAGTGATATTCTTTTATGTTATGGTGTTTTGTAAAATAAAAATTGCCAGAAAAATGCAGTTTAAGTAGACAATAACTAATGATGATGAGATTAATGGCAAACGGAATCACCTCATGTTCTTTGTCCAATAGTCCAATCTACGTATTTGTAAGAATTTTTCAAAGTAGAAAGCAATGATAATTAGCTTATTGAAGAAACAGAATCTATTGGTTCACGTAATTAAGAATTGCAGAGCTAGATTTTGTTTCAGGCATGACGGGATCCAGGAGCTCATTTGGACTTGGTTTCTGTCTCTGTCTCTCTTTCTCTTTATACATGTTATATTTATTGTCCAGGAAGCTGTTGCTATGCTTCATTATTTACAAATCTAGCCTTCTCTAGGAAACAATGCCTCCTTCTCTCCTTCAAAGATACTTGTGTTGTCTCTGCTTGGACCCTGAGTTTTCCCTTCACTGACAGCTTCAGTGTCTAGAGTGGGTCACATTCATTGTTCTGCCAGATCAGGTAAACACCAAGTGATGGGTTAGACAGGACCACCCCTCCTGAACCTCAGCATGCAGACAAAAGGGCCCCGAAAAAGTGGATTGACCTCCTTGTGTTGTCCAGTAATATCTAGTAATACTCTTGCTAAATGTTATTGGACAGCAATGTATTAGGTCAATTTTTCCATAAGGTGAAAGATTTAGAGACCTAAGTAACCATACCATATTCTGTATTGGTCTAGCTGCTGTTCCCAGGCCATGAAGATCATCTAAATGACCTCCAAGGCTTTTTTATCCTGTGCATATGGCTGGAATTAACATACAGAAATTCTGATTTCAAAGGCTTAGGTTGTGGTCAGATATATGTAAATTCCGGAAACTTTCCTTGGGATTCTGGAGCTCAAAGCAGTTGAGAAACTTTTTTAAACATGTGAGTATTTTGTGCTGCCATCACTCATCCCAATAATTAGGCCAGAAATCTAAATTTTTAAGAAATAATAATATTAATGATAACCATAAAGCCTATAATATGTAGAGTGACCCTCTGTGCCAGGCACTGAGGATACCTCCCTCACTTAAACTTCACAGGAAGCTATCACTTTGCTGTTTTCCCCATGAGGGTTTAGATCGTTACGTAACCTGTGCAAAGTCACACAGCTATTGTATTTGTGGTGAGTCTGCAGTTTGAGTCTTGGTTTTTCTAATTTAAATTCTATTACTAGGTACAACATTATATTTTACCTTAACCTGACTTTTGCTCTCTAACCTCATCGAAGTACATTTGTGAACTATAGTAATTTTCACAGAAGTCCTGGAAGTCATGTCATAAAAATGAAATCCCCCCTGTTATGTTTATTTTATAAATGCATAATGAAGCGACATAGAGGCTAAAGCACTTATCAGTATCCCAACAGCTTATAAAGAGGGACATGAAGACTTCTATGAGGTTTGACTGAGGACTACACTTTCAGAAATCAGAAAGAATACTAACATATTTTATGCTTTTTTACGATGTGAGTTTTCTAAATTAACTTTGTTTCACATATTAATGGATGACTTGATTATTTTTTTATGCCCTGGGGTTTTAAGTGAAAAGCAAAATTTTAAATCCCCTGAAAATAGGTAAATAAAACTTTCCTTTATATATTTTTAAATAGTCTCTTAAGTAACTTTTAAAACTAAAACTCACTTAAAAATGAAATATTGAATGACAATAAAATTGCTCTAAATGATAAGAACTATCCCAATAAATGGCCCTTGAAGAAAGCAATATCCTTTTTGAAATGCAGACCTTTTTATTTAATTGGCAGTTTTGCAAATCCAGTGGTGCAGACAGCATCATAGTCCGTGACACTCTGCAGAGAACTTACACCAGCAACCAAACTCTGCTTTTCTTGTCTCACTCAGCTTTTCAGTTGGTTTGTTTTTCACACAAAAACTTGTTCTTAAGCATCACATTCCCGTGAGGGTCTGTACAATTAGAGAAGTATTCTCCTTAAACACCGAGTTCTTCTTTCATCTTAAATATTTACCACTTCTTAGCAATATTTTAGAGTCCCATCTGATGATTCAATTCAAAATCTTACCAATTAATATTGAACATAATAGACTTCTGCTAGTTTTAAACTTTCATACATGGAAGTAATATACTCTTAACTCATAATTAAGTTACATTTACTCAGTATCATCTGAAATTAGTACAGTTTAATTTGAAGCAATGAATTCTCAATCTTTATTTTAATTATTCAGCAGCTGGACTGTGGGTGTTCAGTATAATCATGGTTGACTTTTGACACGGGGTAGATC
>PVJI01010222.1:0-61484 GCA_004026765.1 Micronycteris hirsuta
AAAACAGTATGGAACTTCCTCAGAAAAATGAAAATGGAACTGCCGTTCGACCCAGCAATTCCACTACTGGGATTATACCCTAAGAATCCTGAAAAACCAATTCAAAAGAACCTTTGCACTCCAATGTTCATAGCAGCACAATTCACAATAGCCAAGTGCTGGAAACAACCTAAGTGCCCATCTACAAATGAATGGATCAGTTCAGTCTTTTATAAACTGTTTCAAAACTAGTTTACATTAAGTTGGAATAAAAATAAATTGAACTAATAAATGCAAACGAGAATAATAATAGTAATTAAAAGAGTTTTTAAATATATGGAATAAAATATCTGGCCTTAAAATGTGTACAATACATTCCAAATGATTTAAGTATCACTCATGAAGTACTTAGAAGATTGGTTCTCTGTGCTTGAGTCGCAGACTCTGAAGAATCTCATGGATGCTCCAATAATCTTCTTAAAAATTAATAATCAAATTTGGCACATAAGTTTTTAAAAATTCCACAAATATGTAGCTACAGTTTCATTTTTGACTCATAAATTAGCAGTTAAAATCCTCAGATGTGAAAGAATTAATGTAATAAATATCCAATATCAGTGAGGTGAGAAATAATAATGTTGAAATACATCTCATTTAAAAGTACAATACTGGTTATACCTAACACTATATATTATTTACATGCATCCACATGCACAGTGAGATTAAAGGAGTGACAAGAATCAGCTCAGTAAACCAAAAATAAATAAATTATGGTCAATGTCCCTCACTACCACTCAATATATAGACAATTATGAATGTAACAATACAATGTTTTAGGACATTTTTATTTTACTGTTTCAGAAATTCCAGATATTTTACTACTCCTACTAAATAGCCAATAAAGGGCATTTTTCATTAAATAACTTCCAATATTAAGAAAAGCAAATGTATTTGATCTTCAGTACATTATTTAATATAATCTATATAATGTGTTATTTGAATTTTCCATTTTCTTTTACAAGGAATAAGTCAGTGATACTAAATATATTTTCTATTTAACAAAACAAGTAAGGACTTTTTAGTTTTCTATTTATCAAGTAAGAAAAATATGTGATGTCCCTAAGTTGACTCTTAGTTGTTGCCCCCATACCATTTTTTATATTATATGAAGTCATATGTTATACTCTTCTATAAAATTAATAAATAGAAAATAAAATATGACATTTCAAACAGGACTACCACTTCATATTCAGTTTAGTTAATAGGTTCTAATATGTGCAGGAAGGAAAACAATGTATGAACATAGCCAAACTAAAAGCACATTATTTACTTTATTGCTTAACTCCAATGATATAAGTTCATCTTCCTTTGAGAATACACTTAAATCGAGAGGCAATTTAGCATTTTCCCCATTCACATTTAGTGCAATTTTTAAGAAGATTTCGTCTAATGAACACATGTTTGAACAAATTTAATGAAAGTATTCTTGTGAATGCTTCAGTGGCTAGATGGGAGACAAGCTAGGCAGGCAGTGAAGTGAACATCATTGTGGTTGGGCTCTCCAGGCTAGGAAGTCATTTGCAAGATGTTTTGACTGCTGAGAATGTCAACCATTATCAATCTTAGAGATAGAAGGAGGCCGCAAATGAGTTAGGTAATGTTCATATTGAAAGATGACTAGTCATAATAAAAAGTGAGATATGGCTGCATAGTCCTAGAAAGAATTTTGAGAACATTTAGTTTCACAAATGGTAAATTTCTAACTTATTTGAGAAATGTGGTCAATGTAGTTATGCAACACAGTCATCACTTTCCAGATGGTGTGTCTTTACCTCACATCTCTTAGCTTTGGGGAAGAACATGTATTCTATAGATGCTTCAGTACAAACTGTCCTGATTCTTAATAGAAATACAGAAAATGATAGACCTGTGCATGCAGTCTTCTTTCCCGTGCAACTTTTATAACAATAAAGTTGTGTTTCTCCTTTAATATTTAATTCAAGTTTTTTGTTTAATCATATTATTCCCTGGAAGTTATAAAATTAATATGCCCACTTTTTGAAGTGTGTCAGGGCTAACACAATAAAATCTTTGCTTATAGTTTTCCAAACTATTGCAAGTGTTTTTTTCTCTCTACATATATATTTCTTTGATCATTTCAAATCTTTTAAGAGGTGGTGGGGAGGGTGGCAGCAGTTGAGTTAAGGAAGGAAAGAAGGCTTCTGTTTTCTTTTTCCTTGTTCTGTTTAATTTTTTTTTTTCCTGGTAGGGATATACTGCATCTCCTAGACCATGTAACATAAAAATCACTAGCTGAGACACTTAAAACAATTCAGCTAATGCCTTTGTCCATGCAATATTATCTGTAAACTGAGCTAAAAAAACAAAATGTACAGTTAATTGATAATAATGATTGTGAAAAAGAAAACCACTGCAAACTGTAAAGTGTTATTAAAATGAGACTTATTCCTTTTCCCTATTGACTTATTTGATTCAGAGAAAAAGGTAATTAAGAACTGAGAGTTTGCTGTCTAATCAAGTACATTTTTTAAATTTAGATTGTATTTTATTGTTTATGTTATTACAGTTGTCCCAATTTCTCCCTCTTTGCCTCCCTCCACCCAGACCCCCCCCCATCCCACTCCTTCAGACAATTCCCACACCACTGACCACGTTCATGGGCCATCGCCTGTCCAGGACAAGTCCAGCCATTGTTAATATAGCGAGAATGATTCTCATGACATCAATGTCACCTGGTAGCCAAGGAGAGTGGACTGGAATGCACATGTGTGAATAATGACCACTTCACTGTACTAGGCAGTGGGGTTGCTAGAACCGTTGACTGAGTATGTGTGTTGTGTGGCCCTCACATTCAAAATGACTGAGCAAGTAGAGCAACAAACCTGCATCAAATTTTGCATGAAGCTTGAACATTCCTCTGTGGAAACTATTCAGAAGATTCAGAGGCTGAAGCTATGGTCAACTGGTGATTGGCAGTTTCATCATGACAATGTACCCACTCATGCATCACATCTTGTGCAGTTTTTTTGGCAAAACATTACATCACCCAGGTGACTCAGGCCCCCTCCAGCCCAGATTTGGCACCCTGCAACTTCTGACTTTTCCCAAAACTGAAATCACCTTTGAAAAGGAAGAGATTTCAGATTGTCGATGAGATTTAGGAAAATATGACGGAGCAGCTGATGGCAAGTTGGAGAACAGTGTGAGGTCCCAAGGTGCCTACTTTGATCAGGACTGAGGCGTCATTGTCCTGTGTGCAATATTTCTTTTTTTTTTAAAGATTTTATTTATTTATTTTTAGAGAGAGGAGAAGGGAGGGAGAAAGAACAATGTATGGTTGCCTGTCACACGGCCCTCACTGGGGACCTGGCCCGCGACCGAGGCATGTGCCCTGACTGGGAATCGAACCAGGACCTTCTGGTTCCCAGCCCAAGCTCAAGCCACTGAGCTACACCAGCCAGGCCAATATTCCTTATATCTTGTATCTTCTTCCATAAATGTCTCTGTTTTTCATAGTACATGGCTGGGTACTTTCTGTATATCCTGCTAAAGCATTGCATAGAGAAGGAGGGTGTGTCAGGTATCTGTCATTAGCATATTTACAGGATATTTGACTGGATCTTTTTCCTTTATTCCCTGAGTCTTATGAAAGAGAGAGTTAATTTAAGGTTAACTACTAACCTTTTACTTTACAAAGACCTATTATGTGCCAGACACTGACTATATCATATTCTACATTAATTCTAAAAACATCCTTATAAAATTCAGTGTTAGTTTAATTATCTTGATCATTTTTGTTTAAATTAGCAAATTTAGGCTCAGGGATTTTTGGAGACTCCTGCAAATATAAAACTAGGATTGAGATACTGAACTGAGGAACACATAACTGAGCAAGTTTTTAAATACAAAAACATCTTAGACAAAATCACGTTTCGGAAAAATGATGTTCTAGAGTACTGAATGATGTTTTAGTTCTTGGCTTTCTGAACACTTGACATGTTTTTAGGTAGTGTTAAGAAGAAATACAATGAATAAAAGTAGACATATGTGCAAAATGAAAAAAAGGGAAATAAAAGAGTTTGAGCAAGTTCTTATTTTAGGTCAGTTTATAAATTGTAGAATTAGAAATAGTCTATAGCAGGGGTGTCAAACTAATTTTCACTGGGGGCTACATCAGCCTCGCGGTTGCCTTCAAAGGGCCAAATGTAATTTTAGGACTCTATAAATGAAATTACTCCTTAACAGTTAAGTGAGAGCTGGGTGCTGCTGCCAGGTAGAAACAAGGTCCTGGGCAGGATAAAACAGGTGGAGGGCCGGATTCGGCCTGTGGGCCTTGTGGTCTATAGGTAGTTTTTAATAATTAGCTTTACCCTCCTGAACCTTTGAAAACACAGTATTACTAAGTTCATTGAAAGTTTTATTTATTCCCTTTGACATAAATTGTATTTTAATCAAAATCTTTTAAAAAACATCTTCTAATTGTTATATTTTATATTTATTATGTTTCCTTATACCAGTTTTCTCAAACAATTTTAATTACTCTCAAATATATTAGTCTCATACACTTATTGTGGATAGTTTAAAATTAATTCATTATAGAAGTGTTATATAATCAGTGCTCAAATCTCAGTATATTTATGAAATGTGGTTATAATTCATCCTTATTGATTTGAAGAGGTAATAAGAAATCAATAAACTCTTCTTATATCTTCTGCAATTTAACTCACAATATTTCCCCAAGGTTATATGCACACATCATGCCTAATGCCAACCAGTAACATCCCTGATGCTCTGAACATTAAGCTACAATCCTGATGCCATATGGAAGGTTCGTACTTTGTGGGTCCAGAACAGCATGAGAGGATTTGCATTCGGGTTTTTTTTTTTTTTTTTTTTTTTTTTTTTTGCCTGAGCTCCTTTAAACTGAAAATACATTTAACAGACAAAATTATGAAGCTGTAATATTAAAGCACATTGTGCTCTTCATAAAAAGAGTTAGATATTGTTACTTTGTGTCCTGAAAATTCTACTTTATAACTTCATGTAAGACAGTATTATTGTTCATAAATATTCTATTCCCTTTCTTGGAGAGAGTTTTACGTTCTGTCTGAATGGACAAAAGATCTCACCATATGGATTTTAGACAATGGAATATTAAGGAAAGTGACATTTGTCATCTTTGAAATAACTCAAAAGCAGGTATTTTCTCCACTCAGTTGTCCCTGACTGAAGATATGGAGTAGACCCATGGCCAAATCTTAACAGACATGTAGCTTGATTAAATGTTTCTTGTTTTAAGACACTACTCATATTTTGAGATTGTTTTTTATTACAGAAAATCTAAATACCATGAATTATAGTTTTTATATATTCTGTCCTCTCAATTCTCCCTCATGGACCCAGCTTTCCTCTTCCTCACTTAAGTAATTTATCTGTGAATGTAAACTTGAGGTGTGCCTCATGTTGGTGGTCACAATAAAAAGCCTCCATTGTTAAGGCCGACATGACTCTGCTAACGGTGATGGTTCCATAAGCCCCACTGAACAGTAGAAATCTCTGCCAAGTAATTTCCCACCATGATACAACAAGTGTTAGTCCTTAACTGTTGATTTCAGGTTTGCCACTCAAATATGATTCTCACATTTCTGATCATTTATCTGTTCTATATTTGGAAATGTTAAGTATGTACCAGGTGGAAGGTGCTAAAATGTTGTAACACATATTCGTATATGTGT
Organism: Micronycteris hirsuta; assembly: GCA_004026765.1. Lineage (NCBI taxonomy): Eukaryota > Metazoa > Chordata > Mammalia > Chiroptera > Phyllostomidae > Micronycteris > Micronycteris hirsuta. The sequence goes on from PVJI01010222.1 coordinate 5,736, forward strand.
TCATCCTTGCACAAGTCTGTGAAGGACGTGTAGTGCATCACTGAACAGTTTTCACAGATGAGGACCCTGACTCTACCCATCACCCTTTAACCCTCGCTTGTACATTCCTCTGCCCGAAGACTAATTATAATTCTACCAAATCATTTACATCTTATGTTTTTGTTCCTGCTGGATTTTGAGCTTCAATTAGACAGATCCCGATAATACTGTATTCAATTATTATTTGTTGCATGTATCAATGGATTGGGAATACAATTAATTAAACAAACATGCTCATATTTTTAAGTGGTATGCAATAAGTATGAAACTATGTGTGAGTCAATCCAACTTGTGTATTGTTTTGCCGTTGATGTCATCTTTGCCTGAGGACTATTTAATGACATACTAACCATGCCTGCTTTCATGTTTTTGCTATGTGATGTCTATTAAACTGAAATCTCAGAGAGATTGCACCTATTGAATGACTCAGCTCTGTCTTTTCACAACTCCAATATTTTATTTCATTACATTATTTTATTGTGTTTTTCCAATTACCATTCACATCTCAAATATTTTAAATGGCTCTTATGTTGGAAAACATTTTATAAGTACACTCATATAAATTTGTTGGTAACTTAAGGTAACACAATGACTATCAATAATCATGTATTTCTTTATAGAAAAATACCTTAAACCAAATAAAGTGCTTTTGAAGGAAAATTTCAGATGTATATGAACTGCTTAGTTTGTGAAAATTGAGTTTTCAAATTATTCTGAAAGCACACTATAAAGAAAAGTATATGCTTTATTTTGCTTTGTTTGTGTAATGTCCCTTCCATTATCATGTCGAATGTAAAGGAAAACTACAACCTAAAGGATTGAATCCAGGGTATCAACTTTTTATGTGAAATCTCTGATTTTTTAACTGTCACTAAAGCTTTTTATTAGAAGATTTTTATATTAAACTTTATGTTCAATTCACAGGTTTTTTACATAAATAAATAGTACTTATTTTGTCATTTGTTCTTGAAAATTATGGCTTAGCATTTCAGGATTTTAGTACATAAGCTTATATCACTGGCAAGGACCTTATAGGCGGTCTAATTATATTTAGCTTTGCTTCAAATCTCAGCCACAGCCATATAACATATTAAAATAGAGAAATATAACATATATCACCTCTACTACATTAGAGATTTATTTTTACTTATAGAAGAATAATAGGTGATAAGAAAAAGATAAGCAGATTCTGCAATCTGCTATGGGGTATTTTTCCTAAAGTTAAGAGCATGTACATTTAATTTACAGGTACAGCCAATCTGACACATTGTGTAATACAAGCTTCATCGGGTTGCGATTTAAATAATTTGTACTCTGCAGTTTCCCCAACAAGGAATGTATAGCATCTAGATAATAAATATTTGTTGAAAGAATGATCAAGATGGGTGTTTGTTTAAGAAAGTTATTATTGTAGATGTTATTTATAGATATTAACCCATAGCTTTGTACAGGTTGCGCTGTAAAAAAGAAGGGAGGAAAAGTCTTCAAAACACTGGATTAACGAATATTGAAAAATAAATGTGAAAATATATGTTTAAATTCAAGAAGTATCATGATCTATTGTGTGTTTGGAACTTGAGGTGGAGGCAGAAAAACGAAGCTGACACGACAGCATCTAAGTGCCCCTGGGAAATGAAGGGCAGGTGTGTCAAGCTGAGAATTAAGGTGCGGACTTGTGCTGGTGTAGTCAGCAACAAGGAGGGAAAAATGCAGAGAGGACTTGGAAAATTCCAAAGATTCAAAGGCAGAGTCAGGTTGGGAGTCAGGGGAAGACTTCGGACTAGAAGCAAAGATGATGCAGGGGTAAGAACAGTTCCGGAAAGATTGAGGAGTGCGTCGTGCAAGTGACGGAAAGAGCGCGGCAGGTTTCGTAATCTGCCCCAGTAACCGGCAATCGTCAGGGGCCGGATCATCAGCTGTCCTGCGGCTGGGCTATGGAATTTGAACTTCTGTTGGATGACTACGGGGAGCTCTTGGAGATTTTTAGCTGGCAAGTGACTTGATTAGTTTTGTGTTTTATAAAGGTCACTCTGGCAGCTGTGCAGAGTGTGTAATTGGGAATGGCAGTAAACGTGGAGAATAGAATTTAGACTTTCCTAGACTAATCAATTAAAACTTCTTTAAGAAACAAGAACATGGTTACCCAACATGCAGATCAATAAATAAAACTTAATCAATAAAAAACAAGAATATCTGATACAGAAATCAAACCAACAGGTCTCTGAATATAAGCAATTGGATTATGTATTTAAAAACCAGTAATGAATAAAATAAACTTATTCTATCTTTGTCTGTCATAATTCTAGCTCTAATTTACAAGTTGCTTTAGATTGGGTACAAAATTAATATTAAGAATGGTGTTTGAAGTACTCATAGGGAATTTGTTCATAAGATGATCAAATTCCTTGATTATATATATATATAATATATATATATGTCATATATATAACAATTACATATAATATTATAATTATGCATATTATGTGATTATAATATACATATTATGTAATTATAATATGCATTACATATGATGTATTATATATAATACATATATGTGTGTGCATTGATTATATATGTACATATATATATTCACATTATGTTTAATTAAAGACTTCAAAGTGACAAAGACTCCAAAACCTGCATGAATAGACCATCTCTTCTTAAATAGTTAATCACTTTTCTTATATTTATAGAAAGACAGCATTTTTTATCCTTTGTCCATTGTTTCAGTACTTGTGCCGGTGTTCAAAAAATGCTACTTTAGAAATTAATCTGCTGATAATATCTTGAAAGAAAATAAAATATTTATTTTCCTTCCATATATCTGTTCTTCAGTTACCCTTAGGTGACCTGTATATTTAAATATTTCAGTAACAACATGGATGGATCTTGAGAACGTCAGGCCAAGCAAAATAAGTTACTTAGAAAAAGCTACAAACCATATTATTTCACTCACATGTGGGATATAAAACTGAAAGTCATAGACACAGACACCAGTCTGGTGGTTACCAGAGGGAAACGGGTAGAGGGTATGCTAAAGGGTAAAGGAGACCAGATATATGGTGAACAAAGATGATTTGACTTTGGGTGGTGGGCACACTACGCAATATACAGATCATGTAGTATCATAGCAATGTACACTTAAAACCCTTTATGACCCTATGGACCAATGTCAACTCAATAAATTTAATAAAATTAAAAAGAAATAAATGAGGACTTACTATAGAAAAAAATGCTCAGTCACACTGCATAATGATAACACGGGGACTAAATTAACTGGCAAATAGTGTTTATTTTTTATCTCTATGGCTGACAAATAGCAACATTTTCTTAAGAAATTTTGCAATAGAGAAGCAAATGTCCATAATAAAATCTCAAGAAATCTTAACTAAAAAATGCATTATAGTCACTTCTCCTCTAAACATTTTAAAAAATGTAATATTGTGACATGTTCCCCTTGGAGAAGAATCCAGTATCTTTAGGCTTTCTTATGTAAAAATTAGTAATATAGATCCCAAGTTTAATATTTTACTCTTTTTTTAAAAAAATGTTTCTAGCCCTGGCTGGTGTAGCTCAGCAGGCTGAATGCAGACTGCAAACCAAAGGGTCACTGGTTGATTCCCAGTCAGGGTAGATGCCTGGGTTGCAGTCCAGGTCCCATGAAAGGCAACCACACATTGATGTTTCTCTCTCTTTCTTCCTCCCTTCCCCTCTGTCTAAAAATAAATGAATAAAATATTAAAAAAAATTTCTAAGCAAAACAGCAAAAAAGTTTAGACTTCTTCAAGAAAATAGCTGTTTTTCTTAAACTTAACTGAACTGCATTTAAAATAAATCCAGGTTGAATGTACATAAGAACAAATTTGACATTTTAAATGAAGATGACATATACAGATGCAATAATTTTAATTTTTATCTTCCACTTAACCATTCACAACCTCCTTGAATGCTGGACAAAGAAGAATGGACCCCATGTTCAAAGCTAAGTATTAGAATCACAAACATGTGGTTTCTAAATATTCAATATGTGGATTCATCGTCAGAACTATTAAAGATACAGTTAGCCTGTGGCCGAATGGGTGTTAAATCAGGCCACAGCTTGCTAGTTTGTACCACTTCTGGCAGATAAAGCAATAGTTTTATCTTTTGAAAAATTTCTGAAATATTTCACATTTATAAAACTCAATTCACTTTCAATAGAAATCAGGAGTAAATTGGAACTATCTCATTTTAAAATCCAATTTGAGTAATTTTGCTTCTTTCCTTTCAAAGCGATCTCTAATAATACAAGTGCTCCAGAGAGCAGTCCATATCAAACGAGGGTCCACAGTGTGGAGTGAAAAGGCTCAGCTCCATGCCTCAGGATGGAAAATTATGAATAGGATCAGGTGAAATCCTTGTTAAAACTGCATTGCTGTTCACTACCTACCTTTGCCCAATATTACTTCTTTCACTTCTTATAGGTCTCAATCCTGAGGCACTCCATAGTAAACCTCCTGCATGTGAGTCTTTATTTTCTCCCCAGGGAACTTTGACCTACAGCAAATGATGTGAGACCTGGTCTGGGTAAGCAAACTCTAAAATGGGATTTGGAATTACATCAATCACTGGCTCATAAAATAAGGACAACTTTATGGGTAAAAGGTGCAGCCTTGAATTCTTTGGCATCCTGTAACAATGCATTGTCTTGAGTATCATAAAATATAACTTACAAAACCCATGAGGAAAAATAATAGTCTATTGTCATGCAAATATCCCTGTTCTTTCCATTGTTTATTCTTCCTTCCTAAATACTACAATAATTTCCCCTTTTTCTTTTCTTTTTTTTCTTAAAGAACTGTCTTTAGCCAATCTTTAAAGGTCACTCTGCTAATGACAGATTCTTTTTATTTCCTTTTGCCTGAGAATGTCTTTATTTTTTCTTCATTTTTAATGTTTTAGTCAATATAGAATTTTAGTTGATAGTTCCTTTTCTGCAGAGTTTGAAAAACACTGTCTAACTTCCTTCTGGCCTTCATGGTTTTAGATGAAAACACAGTCATTTGAATTGCTATCTCCTACAGCCAATACATTGTTTCTCCTTCCTTAAATCTTTTCTTATAAGAGTATGTCACCATGCTTAAGTTTAGCAGACAGGTTACGACCTACTTTTTCACACTGTAATTCCAATGATAGTTTCATTTCAGAACCTTCGGAGCGCTAGTTTTGTCTCCTTGATACATGATGCTGCTGGGTTCGCACTGACCTCCGCTGGTGCTGCCCCTAGGGGTCGGAGGGGTGTCCATGACAGGTCATCAGATTTCTCTTGGTGATGGATGATAATCTCATGTCTGAGTACCTAAGAGACTTTCCAGGCATGGATGCTTGTTTTGGTAGGTCCATCCTATGCATTCTACTGTTTCTGGGTGTGAAAGGGAAATCTCAGCTTCACAGGGACAAAGAGGCCCTATGGGTGGCCGAGTACCTCTTCTTGCCTGTTCCATCAATCTACCTCTTTTTTTCTCCGCAGAAAAGGAATCCTCAGCCTGGTGTGGAAGGGAGAAGAGGTGTTCCCTTGGCCGTTCTCTTTGGTAGGTCTCCCAACTGATTCTCTTTTTCTTTGGCATCAGCTTGCCTATCATCTGAGGGACTCACATTCCATCCAGAAGGGGAATGAGCCTTCTGAGTTGCCTTTGGTTCCATGTCAAGGATCAGGACACACCAGGTCTAGATAACCTTCTTACGTTGGGTGGGAGTGTGCAAGACTCTCTTCTACTCTGTTAATCCTCCATCCTGGAGTCCAAAATCACTTCTCTTTCTTCCTTGAGTCACTCTGTGTTATTTCCAGAAATTGTAGTTGTGCTTATCAAGTAGGAGTGGGGAGGAGCAAGGAACATCAGCTCCATGTGACCTCGTGCAGCCTCATAGGCCTCTATTACTGTTCAGTGAAACAGAATATTTTGTTCAGAGCAACAAAATAAGGTTTGTCTGCCTAGAGGAAGATGGTGTTTCATTACACTGAAAAGACTAAATGTATAAGGTGGTTTCCTCATGAGGGCTTCTTAAGTAAAGTAAAAGACACCTCATCAGAAAATAATTTGACTTTGGGTGATGTGCACACCACACAATAAACAGATCATATATTATAGAAATGTCCACTTGAAACAATGTCACCACAATACATTTAATTAAAAATCCCTGACAATAACATTGAGAGTATCTCAGTTTCATGCAGAAAATTATGCTGTACAAAGGTGCTTTACAAAGGGTTTTCATGTGCCATCCTCGTAGATGCCCAGAAACATAGGCAAATGTCACAGTACAAGTGCCAGCCCCTACAGAAATACTGAACACTTTTAATTCAAAGGTAAGACACTATTTTAAATTATTTCTGATGCAATTTGTCTTGCAATCTAAGCCTTGAATGTTCCCGCGTCTATCTCTAGAGCTTGTTCAAAGACATGATTACCTATTATCGATGTCTAATAGTAGTAGGTCCATCTGCCTTGCCTCATCACAGTGACAAGGAAAAACTAAACCACAAATGAATATGCAGCGATATAAATTTGTCCATTGACTGAATCCGTGGTATCTGGGAGGAAAAAACAGAAAACATTCTGGCCATAGGAAAGACTGAGAAATAAGAACTATGTGAGCCAGATGATAGAAAATAGAGGATTAAAGGATATTTGAGTCTGTAAAAAAATACTGATGTGCCAAAGCTGTACTTTGGCTTTAAATGTTTGTTGTTTGCTATTATGCTTATTAATGCTTCAAATGAAAAATGCAGCATTGATAATCCTAAAATAAGCTTAGAACAGTATGATGTTTAAAAATGTGTTAGAAAATTTAGAGCAAAAACAGGGTTTAGATCTTGACATTTACTATTTAGCTTCATTCAGCTTCTCTTGCCACCAGCTGGCTTACAATAGTCCCTTTATACACAGAACAAGCGAGAGAATAAAATTCAACCAGACTTCATTGAACAAGTACATGAATGACTATGAAACAAACACAGGTGAGTTTCTTAAACACTATCTTTAGGCAACCTTGAAAATTAGAGAGTAAAGGAAGAAGATACACTCGTATTCCGCCTGGAAACGTAGGGAGTAATGTAAACATCCATCTGCCTGAAATAGTTTATAGAATGCCTATGCCACTGAATGGACGAAGTAACCTTGACCTTTATTCCAGTTTTGTAGTTTCTGGCTCTTCAGCAAAACACAAGATGAGGCAGGGCTCAAACTTAAAAATGCTGAGCCAACCATCCTGTGAGGCTTCCCCTGAATTCTCTCTGGAGAAATACCACCTGTTCATATCTGACTGGCTCTGAAAGCTCGTTATATCTCTGTCTTCTTTCTTTACCAAATGCACTTGACATTTTTCTCAAAGTCATGGCAGGATGCTGTCTGTGCTAAAGTGTGATGCACGCACAACTACCATATAAAAATTAGTCTGAATTACTTTTTTTGAAATAGCTCCTGACGCATATGGCAATATTAATGTTGAACTTTCAATAGTTTTGGATATTTCTGTAATGTGAAGTGCTCTGCTAAAGCCAATATTTCTATAATGTTCCCATGTTCCTCTGGTCTCCTAAGGGATATGAGCCAAAGGCTTAGAAGCCAGGGTACTGGGGCTGTAGCCTGCTGGCCAGCAGCTTGAGAGTGCACACACACTGCCGATTAGCTTACCCAAGCCAGCTGGCAGAGCGAGAGGTAGGACAGATGCATCTTATAAATGGACATCTGTGGAAAGGCTATACTCCAGGCCCTCCGGGCTGGCATGGAATCAAAGGGACCCAATGCTGGAAAAGTACAGCCTAACCAAAGATGCAATACCTGGCTGGCAGATAAAAGAAGACTCCGAAGGCCAAGATACTAAATGAACTTACGTTGCAGTCTCTCAACCCCATGACTTTAGAGGGAAAATCTTATTAGCATAGTGATTTTGTTTTTTTCCTTTTCTTCATCTACAGGATCAAAGCAATAATAAGCTACAGAAAAAATAAATCAATTTTATTGTTTTGTGTAGCTCCATAAAGAGCAATGCTATATGTACATATTTACCTATATTTCATGTTTGTACATGTATATATTTGTGTATACATATGAATATGCATAATAATATATACACATGAACACACATTCACCTGTATGCATGTACATACATATATACCTATATGTATGAGTGTGCATGTGTAAGGATAGAGTGTACCTCAAATGTGAAAGAGAAAATCTAGTTTATTAAAAATCCTTGAGTTTTAACCATGCCTAGGCAATAACTGATGAACAACTTTGTGGACTAGAACTCTCAGAAGTCTCTCCCCAGAAAGGATTGATTATATTCCTAGGAGAGATTAGTCTTAGTAGAAGAAATTGTCAAGAAAACAAGTAGGTCCCAAAGGGAAGCCTTAGCCCAGTGTTTGTGCGGAACAACGACTCTGTCAATATGCTGAGGTAATACAAACACACACACTCATAGCATCCTGTGAAAGATAAATATGAAATGCAATGGATTAAACAAAGACACACTGATTCCCTTACTGTAGCATTTCACAAAGGTGATTACAAACATGTGTTTATGTGTGTGAGAGTGTAGTAAATGCCCATGAGGCATTTATCTGATCAATAATATGTCACAGAACATTTAGCAAATGCTGCCCTGATCAATAGACAATGGAGTGGGCCATATTATGCCCTGATATTTAAGAACCAAACATGTCTCTTGACTCAGTCTTGTAAGATCTAGTGTTTGAGCACAGACTACAGGAAGAAGAGGCAGTGAGGGGAGAATAGGAACAGATCCTGAAATGTTCATGGAGCTGTGTGACACTGCAGCATAAGGAACACCACTAACATGGATTTGACCTTTTTTGCTAGGTTTTATTTATTTTTATTTATTTTTCAGAGAGGGGAAGGAAGGGAGAAAGAGAAGGAGAGAAACTTCAATGTGTGGTTGCCTCTTGTGCACCCCCTACTAGGGACCTGGCCCACAACCCAGGCATGTGCTCTGACTGGGAACTGAACTGGCCACCCATTGGTTCACAGCCTGTGCTCAATCCACTGAGCTACACCAGCCAGGTATTTTGCTAGGTTTTTAGTACTTTCCTGTGGAACACAGCTTCACTTCAGGACAATGAAGAGTCCAGGGAACATTATCCCCTTAATTCTTAGGAAACTCCACCACAGCACTGGAATGCATGGTGAAACTAGTAGCATATAACAACACTTGCATCTATGCCCATCCAACACATAAACACCCAGGATGATGCAGTTGGACCCAGTGCAGTGATTCCAGGCAGGCCTATGTGTCCTCAGCAGGATCCTTGATGCATTAAAGAAGAAAGGAGCAATGGTAGCAAGCAGTTGTGATGGTGCCTAAGAGCACACAGTACCTGGTAAAATGCACCAGCGCTCTGTGAAGCCATTAGATGTCTCCCTGTAGCTGGTGAAATAGTGAACCTTCCTGGCCGAGGCTGGTGACACCTGGCAGGGGTATGCTGCCACCACAGGGTCAATGTCCATAGGAGGTGGTGGCTGCTGTCGAAAACAGTTCACAGAAGCTGTTGCAAGTGCAGCTGAGCACTAGTGACCAGCAAAATGTGTCTTTTCCAAGTAAAGTGTTTCCCTGTGTTAAGGTACAAGTTGCCTCCTGTGTGCCCTCTGAACTATTTTGGGATGTCTGTTGGTGGGATACTGTTTAACTCAGCAAATAGGACTATAATTTAATTCATCCAACTCCAAGGAACTATTTCTTTATTCAGTAAAATTGCATTTTTTACAATGTGATATTAATAATGTGACTTGATATGGAAACTGTATTATAAAATGGTTATAAAATATATCTGGCATACTAATATATAAATAGATTAGAAGCCTGAACAATTGAAAAATCAATATAAATAAAGCTAAATTAATATAGTTCTGTCTGAAAGATGACCATTTATTATGCATATAGAAAAGGAAATTTCTAAAGAGCATTAATATTTGACAGAACAAAGTATATGAAAGCTTTTTTATTTTAAAAATGTGTGCAGATTTTCAAGAGCTTTTTGTTTGGCCGCATTCAAATATATTTGGAACATAAAAGTAGGCATGTGTTCATGCATTCAAGAAACATTTCAAACATTAATTTAGAGCTTACTATATCTGAAATTGTCTGCTTCTCCCTGGGGAGAAAATGTTAAAAATACATAGTCCATGCATGGCAGAACCTCAAAGAATAGCAGAGCTATCAAACTGGGAGAGGGAGAAGAAAGCATAAACAAGCCGCAATGAGGTGTTTGATAGGTTTTATGGTAGATATATGCACAGATTTTTTCTGACAACACAGAAGGAGGAAAACGAATCTCGCCAAGGGTACTAGGAAGGATATCAGAGAAAGATGACATTACTGCTGAGTCCTGAAAGGGTAATTAGAAATCTTGCCAGTGAGAATGTGAATGTAAAGTAGGCCAAGCAGTGGGAACACTGCATAAAAGGCATGCTTTGTCAAAGGGCACAAGACATTCAGGGAATTCTAAATAGATAAATATGACCAGAACACAGGCTACATCCAAAAGCGAAAAAGGAAAAAAGAGTTGATGTCACACTGTAGTAAATGAGAATAGGATCAAATTAAAATTGTATTTACATGTAAACAATGAAACAAGTTAAAGGCTTACTGTAAAAACGTCAGGACTGAAATGATGTAGTGGATATGTGTGAAGCAGCTGGCTATATCTATTAGGCAGAACATGTAGGCGATATGACTGGTTAGTGGCTTAGGGAAAATGAAGAGGGAGCTATGATGATACCCACGTTTTAGCTGGATCCTTCAATAACTTCCCTAACAAAGTCTTCCCTAACAATCTCTTAGGAAGAACATACTTGAAAGAAATGAGTTCAGTTTGAGGTACACCGATATTAATTCATTGCTCTTGGTTGCACTGTCTAATTAAAACTCTGTTCCAAACAAAAATTGAGATCTGTAATTCAAGAGGGTTGTGAGCACCAGAAAAAGAATTTGAAATCATCTGAACACTTACACGTATACAGTCATTAAAGACTAAGGGAGAGATGAGATTATACAAGGGAACGTGTGGAGGGCAGAGGAGAGCTGTAACATCATTCTGATCCCTCCTCCTGCTTTTGAACGCTGCCTCGCTCCCAGCTGTGTTTGAATAACACTGCTCATTCTCCTCCTCGTGTTCATCTGCTCACTCGTGCAGTGATGGGTTTAGGAATGACCGTGTGATCAATTTTTAATCAATGAGATGAAGAACAATCTGGTTATTGGACAGTTTTCTTCACTACAAAAAGAAACAGAAAGGAAGAGATGAAAGTTTAGCAAGACATTTTCAAGTTCTTTCCAAGAAATAAGTATTTTATTTCAGGAACATGAATCTAGTTGGTAGTTTCAGTATTGTTTAAGTTCCGTGTGTATGTGTTATGAGTATACATGTGTGGGAGCAGAGATTCCTGCCCATAATCCATGCACTTATTCAGAAAATATTATAATACTAACACTATGTCCTTTACACCAGGTATGGGATAGGTGACTGTCACAAAAAAGTGGATAAACATATTCTTTTTGTTCCCTAATAATTCATAATTCATTAATGGGAAAAAATACATGTTACATAATTATAGTATCATGGACTCATTGGAGGAATAAAGGATAAGAGGAATCATTCACCAGGTGTTTTACACATAATGTCTCTTTTATTATTTTAATCCTAAATTTGGGTTAATTTTCTCTAGGTGAATCAGTTATTTCATAGAAACTTAAGATTAAATTTTAGGGTTCTCTTTTGTCAAAAGAAAATCATTTAGAATTATTCCAATGAGATTTTAACGGCTTTACTCAGCTGGGGCACATGGACACCAGGTCTCTCCGAGTAGAAGCAGGGCTGGACTTGTACAGAATGAGGAGAAGACAGGAAGTGTTCCAGTCATGTGGCTCAGGCAGTGGCTTTCATCATTCAGTGCTGGAAACTTGTGGTTGGAATATTTGGATATTAAATATCATTTTAGTTTCCGCACCCCTTTCTTGGTATCACTGACATAAAACCATCCTGATTATTGATAAAACAGTCCTTTAAAAGTTTTGTTTGTTTGTTTGCAAGCCTTATGTTGCATCAAAGTTCAGAGAGAGTGTGGAGGGGTTTCAAAACAAAAACCACGGGAGAGAAATGAATAAAAGAAAAATGTAGCAAAGATTGAAGGCAAAGAAAGCTAGAGACCCTCTGCCATGTTTGTTTTAATACTTTTGCAGTTTGATACCCAATTTCTCTTCTATGACACCTCTCTGACACACTGTTCTGACATTAGCTATGGGCTTATAGAATTGCCAGTGAGAATAGAGAAGCACCAAATAACTGCATGACAGAGAATGTTTAGGCGTTACAGAGGACATGGCAAACGATTTAAGAGTATAGAGATAAGTAATCATTCACCAGTTACACAAAGAAGAAGCATAAGAACATAGAACAGCATGGTATCGATCTGGAATTGCAAAAAAGACATAGGGTTAAATGACAGAAAATGAGTCCAGAAACATTATTTGGAATCATTGAAATACAACATGACAGAAATGAAGACTATAGGCATTCTTGGAAATTAATAATTTTCTTATCCCAGTTAGGTTTAATGTGTGACTTAAAATCCATTGCCTAGGCAGCTAGCAAAGAGATTTATTCCAGGGTTAATCTGAAATCCACAGGGGGAAAGAGAAGGTAGGGAGGGATATTGGAGGGAGGAGAAATAGCACATGATCTTCCATGTGCAATGAGAGGTTTACTGAGATAAATTTTTCTGATGCTTGAAAAGCAGTTTTATGTCATGATAAAGTTCATGAATTCTTGAATTGTAAACTGACTCTGGAGCAAGTTTGCCTGGGTTCAAAGCTTAACATTGCCACTTATCAGCTACCTGACATTAGGTAATTTATCAAATTGTAGACAGATTACATACCTACTTCATAAAGTTGTTATAAAAGTTCTCTGATCTAATAAACTTAATTTTTTTTGAAATTCTTAAACTTAAAATTCTGCAAGTGATCACATTTATCTGCAAACAGAGAATCTCAAAGTGTGTTTTCCAGACAGGAGCATCAACTTCCCCTGGGAACTGTTAGAAATGGAACCACTTGGGCCCTGACCCAGAGTTATGGAATAACTGTAGGGCGGAACGGGTGGCAATCTGAGTTTTAACACGCCTTCTTGGTGACTCAAGAAACCTTGACATTTGAGAACCAGTCCCTTAGAGCACCTTAAATCTATGCAAAGCTTATGCCATGGAGGAAAGTAGAACCATTTTTTTTTTTAAGCAGGAGTGTAAGAAGACTAATTATGCCATATTAGGGCCACAGTACTGGCCATATGAAAACACACACAAAAATGTACTTCTCCCATTAAACGGCTAATGATTTGTTGTTTTAAGTTAAGCAGCGCCTTCTACAGGTGCCCACTTTTTGAAAGGTCCTGGAGTAAATTACATGGTCAGGCAAACTGTTAGATAAATCCAAACAAACACTTAGCAAGAATATTATCAATTTAAAAGTAATTTCTCCTGATAATTTTAAGATTTACATAATGGAAGCATTGTATTACCTCTACTTTAAAATGGGAAATTTAGAGATAGGAATTTAAAATGATTTGATTAGAATTATTTCCATTGTCCTCAGACCCCAAATCTCATACTTACTCTATTTTTATTCAATAAAAATAATATAGTATTTACTATGTACAGGCACCATTTTCCCTGAATCATGATGAACACATTCCCCACTACTCTAATTCCTCAGTAATACTTGCATAATTAATTTTCACTTCTTTCCAGAAAACAGCTGAGATTCTGGGGATGATTCTGGGAAATAATTTGGGTTCAATCATTTTAAACACAAATTATTGTTATGTGCCTTATCTCAGGCACGGTAAGGATACAAACACTGTCTGGATAGTGTTTTGCCTTGAAGAGCTAATATTTTGATACAAGGTTTACATTTTAATGGTATTTAAGTCAGGAAATTGAGTAGAACTATTACTGAAGGTGACAAAGACTGCTATTTTTAATTTTTTAAGATTGCATTTATTTATTTTTAGAGAGACAAAAGGAGGGAGAGAGGGAAAGAAACATCAATGTTTGGTTGCCTCTCACATGCCCCCTACTGGGGACCTGGCCCACAACCCAGGCATGTGCCCTGACTGGGAATTGAACCGGTCACCACAGTTCACAGGCCAGCACTCGATCCACTGAGCCACACCAGCCAGGGCAGCTATTTTATGTTCCCTTAATGTTTATCAGAGGGATTACTTGTCATAGATAATGTTAAGATAATTCCTACCAGTCATTGGTATGGTTCCTGGGCAATATGTTGCCTACTGGACCTGAGATATTTGGTTAACATACCAAGAATATGTGACCTTGTAAGTAAAATGTACCTTTAATCCTTCCTTACTTCCTTATATCCCAAGTTTATTAGGAGTGTATTAGTCTCTTTCAGTGATTTTAGGTGTCATAATTGGGTAGATTCCATGTTCCTTGGAGACATTGAAGAGCTTGATTCTTTAAGGTATTTTTAAGTCCTACTTTTCTTCTAGTTACTACCTTCTTGTCTTTAACAAGCTCTGCATACCTGCAGGTGACTTTGGGGAATAAAGTTTGTTGATATTGAGTTTTGATTATGTGTTTCATTCATCTACTGTTATTTAGATGGTAAATAGATGTCATTCTATTAGATGCTATTTTAATGCTATTTAGGTGTTTGACTTTTATGTGGATTAGCTGCATTTATTTTTTGTGGCTCTTCCCATTATATGTGTCTGTCCCATGATTGACATCTACCAGTGTTAAATCTAATCACTCAATCTACTCAAATTATTGAGAAAATCATTTGGTCAAAAAAAAAGTATATCTGGGGTTCTCTATGTACAGTATCATGTCAATTGCAAATACAGACAGTTTTACTTCTTCCCTTTCAATTTGGTTGCCTTTTATTTATTCTTGGGTTATTGCAATGGCTAGAATTCCAGTACTATGTTGAATAAGAGAGGAGAGAGGGGACTTCCCTGTCTTGTTCCTGATCTTTAGGGGAACACTTGTAGTTTTTGCCCATTGTGTATGATGCTGGCAGTGGATTTGTTCATACATGGCTTTTATTATGTTTATATATGTCCCTTCTATTCCCACTTTACTGAGAGTTTTTACCATAAATAGGTACTGGATTTTATCAAATGCTTTTTCTCTGCCCATTTATATGACCAAGTGGTTTTTATTCTTCATTTTGTTTATGTGGTGAATCACATTTATTGATCTGCAAATGTATCAACCTTGCATTCTGGAATAAATCCCACTTACTCATGGTGTATGGTCTTTTTGATGCTTTGCTGTATTTCGTTTGCTAATATTTTGTTGGGGATTTTAACACCTGTGTTCATCAGAGATACTGGCCTGTAAATGTCTTTTTTTTTGTAGTGTTTTTATGTGGTTTCAGAATTAGGTTAATGCTGATTAAATGATCTTTGGAGCTTTTCCTTCTCTTGAATTTTATGAAATAGTTTGAGAAGGAACGGTGTTAGTTCTTCCTGGAATGTTTAGTAAAATTCACCTGTGAAACCATTTGGCCCTGGGCTTTTGTTTGTTGAGAGTTTTTGACTATTACTTCAATTTCACTATCTGTATTCTATCTATTAAGATTCCGTGATTCTTCCTGATTTAGTTTTGGAAGATCATATGTTTCTAGGAATTTACCCACTTCATTCAGTTTGTTGAGTTTGTTGGCATATAGTTGTTCATAGTATTTTCTTACAATCCTTTGCATTATTTTGGTGTCAGTTGTTATTTCTCCTCCTTCATTTCTGATTTTGTTTACTTGAGTCCTCTCTTTTATTCTCGATGAGTCTAGTTAAAGGTTTGTCAATCTTATTTATCTTTTTAAAGAACCACCTCTTGAATTCATGATCTTTTGTATCTTTTTATAGACTCTATTTTATTTATTTATGCATTATTCTCTATTATTTCCTTCTTCCTACTCACTTTAGGCTTTGTTTGTTGTTGTTTTACAAGTTTCTTTAAGTTTAACGTTAGATTGTTTATTTGAGCTTCTACTTGATTTTGAGATTGGCCTGTAGTGCTATGACTTTCCCTCTCAGGATTGTTGTGCTCTCATTTTCATTTGTTTCAAAGTATCTTTTGATTTCTTCCTTGAACTTGTTGTTGACCCATTCATTGTTGAATAACATGTTATTTAGCTTCCATGTCTTTGTGTATTTTTCAGTGTTCTTTTTGTGATTGATTTCTAGTTTCATAACATTGTGGTCAGAGAAGATGATTGATGTGATTAAAATGTTCTTAAATTTATTGAGACTTGGTGTGTATCCTAACGTATTGTCTATCCTAGAAAACATTCCATGTACACTTGAAAAGTATGTATATTCTGTTGCTTTGGGGTGAAATGTTCTGAAGATATCAATTAAATCTATCTGACCTATGTGTCATTTAAGGCCATTGTCCCCTTGATAATTTTCTGTCTAGAAGATCTATCCATTGATGTAAATTGGGTGTTAAAATCCCCTGCTATGACTGCATCTCTGTCAATCTCTCCTTTTATGTCCATCAAGATTTGCTTTACATATTTAGGTTCTCCTGTGTTGAGTACATACATGTTTACTAGGGTTATATCTTCTTGTTGGATTGTTCCCTTTATCATTATATAATGTCCTTCTGTCTCTTTTACTATAGCCTTGGTTTTAAAGTCCATGTTGTTTGATATAAGTATTGCTACCCCAGCTTTTTTTCCTTTCCATTTGCATGAAATATCTTTTTCCATTCCTTTACTTGTAGTTTGTGTGTATCTTTTGATCTGATGTGGGTCTCTTGGAGACAGTATATCTATGAGTCTTGTTTTCTTATCCATTCAGCTACCCTATGTCTTTTGGTTATAGCATTTAAGCCATTTATATCTAATGTGATTATTGATAGGTACATATATATAGTCACTTTATTTTTAAACTATTTCCCTCTGTTCTCCCCATCCTCCTCCCCACCTCCTCCTCCTCATTCTTCTTCTTCAAGCAATCCCTTTAACATTTCTTGCAGTACTGGTTTGGTATTAACATACTCCTTTAGCTTTTTCTTGTCTGGGAAACTCTTTATTTCCCCTTAAATTTTAAATGATAGCCTTGCTATGTAAAATAACCTTGGCTGTAGGTCCTTGCTTTTCATCACCTTGAATATTTTATTCCAATCTCTTCTAGCCTGAAATGTTTCTGCTGAGAAATCAGATGACAGTCTAATTAAAGCTCCCTTGTAAGTAACTACCCGCTTTTCTCTTGCAGCTTTTAGGATTCTCACTTTGTATTTAAGCTTAGCCCTTTTAATTATGATGTGTCTTGGTGTAGGCCTCTTTGGGTACATTTTATCTGGGACACTCTGAACTTCCTGGTCTTGCATGTCTTTTTCTCTCAACCCGACTAAGGAAGTTTTCAGTCATTATTTATTCTAATAGGTTCTTGATTCCTTGATCACTCTCTTCTCCTTCTGTCCCACATAGCAAAAGAGATCCTGAGAAAGAAGAAAAAAGTTGGAGGAATCACACTACCTAATATCAAACTAATACTATAATGCTATAGTAATCAAAAGAATATAATACTGGCATTAAAACAGATTCATAGATCAATGGAACAGAGAGAGAGCCCAAAGGGAGCAAGCACATACAGTGGGCTAATGATAGTTGTAGGGTAAGTGGAGGCAGTCTGGCTTCCTCACCCAGGTGTCTGGGTAACTAAGGGGAGCACTGTTCCCATAGCCTTGGAGGAGCCTGATAGCTAGTCTTGTCATAGCCTTGAGACTGGGTTCGATAAACTGTTCCCATAACATAAAGTGGGCTTATACGTGCAGAACTATGTTAGGTTATGTAAAGTTTGGCATCTTGCAGGCTTTTTCCCTTCTAGTACTTAAACAGGTAGGGACTCCCTGCTGGGGCAATGATGATGAGAGACATGCAAGGGGATAGGTGCCACAATGGGTGTCATGCCGGGGAGCAGGGGCCATGAAGATAGACACTCAGCTTGCAGCATGCGTGGCTTGCCCACCTGTGAATAAAGGCATGTCAGACATCCCAATGGCTCTGTGAATATTTTTCCATCTGCAAGAATATCATGAACCTGCCTGGCCTTGAAGGGTGGCAACACAATAGTTATTGGACAGCTGTGTGCAGAAAAATCAAACTAGACCACTTTCTCACACCACACATGAGAATAAATTCACAATAGATTAAAGACTTAAATTTTATACCCAAAACCATACAAATATTAGAAGGAAACCGAAGCAGTAAAACCTTGGACATACTCATAGCAATATTTTACCGGATAGATCTCCCCAGGTGAGGTGAACAAAAGAAAAAAATAAGCAAATGGCACTAAATCAAACTGAAAAGTTTTCTCACTTCAAAGGAGACCATCAACAAAATAAAAAGGAAACCCATGGCATGAGAGAACATATTTGCCAATACATCTGATGAGGGGTTAATATCCCAAATTTATACATAACTTACAAAACTCAACACCACAAAACCAAACAATCCAATTAAAAAATGGGCACAGGGCCTGAATAGACACTTCTCCAAAGAGGACATACAGATGTCCAATAGACATATGAAAAGATGTTCAATGTCATTAATCATGAGAGAAATGCAAATTAAAACCACAATGAGATATCATCTTACACCTGTCAGAAGCTACCATCAACAAATCAACAAACACAGGTGCTGGCAATGATGTGGAGAAAAGGGAACCCTATTGCACTGTTGGTGTAAATGCAAAATCTTGAAACCACTGTGGAAAGCAGTGTGGAGATACCTCAAAAAATTAAAACTGGATCTGCCTTTTGACTTAGCAATCCCACTTCTGGGAATATATCTGAAGGAACCCAAAACACTAATTCAAAAGGGCATAAGCACCCTTAAGTTCATTGCAGTGTTATTTACAATTGCCAGAATATGGAAGCCACCTGTGTCCATCAGTAGATGAGTGGATAAAACAGCTATGGGATGTTTACGCAATGGTATACTACTCTTCCATAAAAATGGAGAAAAATTTCCCCTTTGCTACAACATGGATGGACCTGGAGAACATTATGCTAAATGAAATAAGCCAGTCAGAGAATGACAAATACCATATTATTTTAGTAATATGAGTAATCTAATGAAGAAACTGAACTAACAAGCAAAACATAGGTAGACTCATTGACAAAGAGCAAGATGACAACTACTAGGGATTGAGCTAAAAAGAAAAAAACACTCATGGACATGGACATCAGTGTGGTGATTACAGGGGTCAGTGGGTATAAGGGGGTTAAATGGTAATGGAAAAATACAGAATATATATATATGTATATATATATGAATTATATGAGGTGTCACTTTGAAAACTAAAAAACGACGGCCAATTCTAGCCTATATCATAGATTGAATTGACAAAAATAATCCTTTTCTCATTTCAAACATAGTAGACTTCCCCATGGCAACTGCATGTGCCTAGCTATTGGACTGATACTTTTTAAATGTTGAAGAGAAATATTTATAGATCTAGAATTACTTGCCAAGACAAATTGTCATTCAAAATTAAAAAAAAATACTTTCAAATAAACTGAAAGCAACTTTCCATTCAAATATATTTTTTTAATAACAGAGATTCTTACTAAAGGAGTGACTAACAAATATCCACAGAATGAAAAAAGATGATTTTGAAAAAGTGAGATAAAGAATCAACAGTACATAATAAAATTGACAAATATTGGGTAATCTAAATTAATATAGCTATAAATCTAGATGACTAATGCCTGGGGTTTAAAACTAAAAGCCTACTAATAAAATGACATAAATTAAGGCGATCAGATTTAAAGTGTTCCAAAATCCTTATATAAATATAGTAAAATGAAGGCAATGTTGATTAAATTACAGATATTTAAAATTTATAAACACACTACTCATAGAAGAGAGATGAAGCAAATGACTTCCAAGCCAGTATAAGAAATAAAAGGGTATTTCCAAGTCTTGGCCAGCAATATTAGTGCTGCAATGAATATAGGGTTGCATATATCTTTGCAAATAAATGTTTTAATTTTTCACTTGTAGGTAGATATCCAGGAGAGGGGTTGCTGGGTCACATGATGACCATATTCTTAATTTTTTGAGGCCCCTCCTTATTGTTTTCTACAGGGGCTGTACTATTTTACATTCCCACCAGCAGAGAATGAGGGTTCTTTTTCTCCACAACTTCTCCAACACTTAGTAGCACTTCTCATGTTGATAATAGCCATTCTAACAGGTAGGAAGTGGTATGTCTTGGGAGAAGTGCAGGTCCTTGGCCCATTTTTTTTTTAATTCTCACCTGAGGATATGTTTATTGATTTTAGAGATGGAGAGACAGAGAGCAAAAACTAGTGATACATCAATGTGAGAGAGAAACATCAATTGGTTGCTTCCCATATACACCCCAACTGGGATTAAACCCACAACCTTGACCAAAAGGACAATGCTCCAATCAACCCAGCAACCTGGCCAGGGCCATCTTTCCATTTTCTAAATTGGATCGCTTATTTGTTTGATGTGGAGTTGTATGGGTTCTTTATATATTTTTGATATTAACCCATTGTCAGAGCTATTGTTTGCAAATATCTTATCCCATTTGGTTGGTTTCATTTTTGTTGTTGATGTTGGCTTCTTTGGCCATGCAGAAACTTTTTATTTTGATATATTCCTGTTCATTTATTTTTGCCTTTACTTTCCTTGCTTTCAGGTCAAATTCATAAAAGCATCTCCGTAACCAAGCTCCATAAATTTAGAATCTATGTTTTCTTCTATGTAATTTATTGTTTCAGATCTTATATTTAGGACTTTGATCTCTTTAATTATTATTTTTGTACGTGGGGACAAACTGTAGTCCAGTTTAATTCTTTTGCACTTGGCTTTCTAATTTTTCCAGCACCATTTATTCAAGAAGATTTCTTTTCTCTATAGATAGATGATTGAATAAAGATGTGGTACATACATACAATGGAACACCACTCAGCCATAAGCGAAGATAAAATACTGCCATTTGTGACATGAACAGACCTAGAGAATATTATGCTAAGCAGAATAAGTCAGTCAGAAAAAGCTGAGAACTACATGCTTTCACTCATATGTGGGCTATAAAACTGAAATGACACAAACAATAGTATGCTAATTACTGGAGGAAGTGGGTGGAGATAATAAAGGGTAAAAGGGATCAAATATATGCTGATAGAAGGTCATTTGAATTTGGGTACTGGGCACACAATGCAATGTAGAGATTATATATCATGCAAGTATACAATTAAAACCTACATAATCTTATTAACGGCTGTCACCCCAATAAATTTAATTAAAAATAAAAAAATAAAGATAATGACATATTTATTTAATAAATATGAAATGTTTATTTAATGACAGCTAAATGTTAAAATAACTAACTGAAGATAGCAAGGAGTAAATGATAACTACTATTAAATATACACAGACGGACTTTCAGGATACCTTCAATATGTATGAGAGTCATTATTTAGGAAGATATGAAGGGTATGAGCTTAGGGAGAGAAACAGCTATTTAAACTTGATATGCTATATTGATATATTAATTTAAATAACATTTTACAAAAATAAAATGTCAACACATTAATATTGGGTAATCAGTATTCTATAATCCATTGTTATTTTCCATAATTTACTGTTTTTTTAAATGATAAAACTGTGGTACTTTCTCTTTGGTCAAAGAAAATTAAGTTTATATACAATAAAATATTTAAATAAACATGAGCCATACAAAAATCTGTTTTTAGATAATTTATTTTGAGTTACACCATTATTTAATGGTAGCAGTAAGAAGACATTTCATCAAACCTGGTAAAACCCAAAAGTCTCAATGGTTGCATTTTAACCACAGTATCCCTGAAGTATAGACATAGATGTATATTCCTAGGACAAAATTTCACGTGCATGACTATGAATGTTCTTACGTGTCCTTAAGAAAAAGTAGTCTTGAAAAAGTATTTTGCCTTAGTTTGATAATTACTTTTTGCACAGTAGGTGTCACTACACTAGGAGTCTGAATCATGTGGAAATTATTATTTTGGGAGGATATACGTCTTGAATATAATACATCTTGACTATCCAAGTTCTATGAGTAAATCAATGATACAACCACTTTTCTTTAAAAAACTGAAATTTAAACTAAATCTTGTCTCATTAACAAGAAAAATCGGAAGTGATAGATTAAGAACATAATTATACCTATTGTAAATAATATGACCATATAATTTATTATACCATTCAAAACACATCTGTCAGTAAAAGGAACTGCTTACTAGCAAGATTACAAGAAAGTAGCATATACCAAGAGTTTCATGTGCCAAATCTAGTTATAAAGTGTTTTCTTGTCACATTTTTTAGCTGGTGACTTTCAATTATATTAAAAAAGGGACAGTTTATGTTTTCATCAAAGACAAAAACTCTAGAAAGTTTTTATGTATGTATGTATATATGCATGCATGTATTTTTTTTTAAGATTTTATTTATTTATTTTTAGAGAGAGAAGAAGGAAGGGAGAAAGAGCAATGTATGGTTGCCTCTCACATGGCCCTCACTGGGGACCTGGCCTGCAACCGAGGCATGTGCCCCAACTGGGAATCGAACCAGGACATTTTGGTTACCAGCCCATGCTCAATCCACTGAGCTACACCAGCTGGGCTATGCATGTATTTTTTTATAGCAGAAAGAGAGAGCGCAGATTTATTAAGTGACAGTACACTCCACAGAACATGGGTGCGGACCAACTCCCAGCAGAGACTAACCTCTAGGAAGTTTTTAAATTAAAATAGCATAAGTTGTTGGTGTGGAAATACCCCCACTTATTTCATTTCATGCATAGTGGCGATGACAGTTAAACAGATTCAGAGTAGAAGGATGACCTAGCAATCTAAATAGTGAATATTTCATGTTTATTTAGTTAATTTCTTAATCTGAAAGTAAAATGAAACTGGAAAAAGAGGGTATTTATTCATTTTGCTCGATATTGAATATTTTCTTATGTATGTTAGTATCAATTTAAAAATAATTTGAAGCTACTTATAATAACTTCATACATGTAAGTAGAAAAATATAAATTTAAAGTAACTAGGAAATAGAAGAAACTGTAAAGGTAGAATAAGGGCCTGAACTGGCAAAGACAATTAATACATAGATCACCTTTAAGTCAGCCAAAATGCAATGCACAGTTAAAAATTCAATATGTAATTCAATATGAGAATGAATACAAATTAGGAGAACATGAAAATGGAAAAGTGCTAGTGTTAAAAAAATGACTAAAAAGACATGATTTATTAATTTTAGGTGAATCCCCTTATCTTCCATTTCCCTGAAAATTACTACTAAGAATTGTAAATCCTACATATTTCCAAATCATATATGCAGTTTTTATTTATTTCATATGCATATTTATCATAAATATCATAGATCTATTTATATGATGTCTATGTTTATGTCATTTATTTTATATTTTCCTTTTTTTAAATGTTACTTATAACACATTCATCTTTTTTCAGTATTTTCTGTTAGACTATTTTTAAAATATATTTCTTAATAAACAAAACACTGGATTTCTCTTGCTTTGTAATTTGCTCTTTCTGTTGCTGTCAACTTTGCATCTCCACACTATGACAATGAAGAAGTTCCTTTTTCTGAAAGCCACTCACATTAATATTCTTTATCTCATTGCTCACTGCCTCCTAAGGACAAACATGCCATAAAACAGCAGCAATAAATCAAATTTAAGTGTACTGCTGAAGTAGCGGGGATTGTAAAAATGTCGTGCTTTGGCAGTGGTTGAGTAGAGAATGACCCATTATCATATAAAAGTGATGAAAATCTATGTGATAAAACATACAGAGATTGTAACATTTCTGCTTTTGGGTAACCCAGCAGATTTAGATCAAAGTTATAGCTGATTGAGTCCCATTAATTTAAAAATAAATTAAATAATCAAAAATTGGGGAATTAAAAATATTTATTTTCTTTTGTGTGTGGCTTAGATTTATGTAAGCCAAACAACCTAGAATATATTAATATATACTGTATTGAGGAGGACATGGCTATAATTAAAAAGTTTCACAATATGTATATTGCTAAATAAGGTGACAGATACTGGAGACAAATATTTGAAAGTGTTAAAATACTTGCTTTAAAATAACACAGTGGCATCTAAAATGAATTACTTTCATGCTGAATAAACATACATCTCCATGAAATATATTGAGATATGGCTCAGTCATCATATCATGTTGACTACTGGTTGAATTTGGAGGTGCTTAACACATGAAACATTAATTATAGTCAACTAGAAAATCTTCTTACAACTTGACAAAATCACAAATATTACCACAGAGCAGAAGTGAATACTTACAAATTTCCCCTGTCAATATAAAATAACTTTATAGGGCCTCCCAAAACAAACAAAAAACACAACTTTTCCAGCCTCAAGCAATTTTATCCAATAATGAGATATTGCACCATTTATCATTGTCCAATTTGTTGGATACTTGGTAAACAAATTATAAGCAATTGCATTGCTGACCTCACAAGCTTTAAGTAAAAAACAATTTTGCTGATAACATCTAATTACATGGCACACAGACACCCTATTATGATATCAACATGAAATTAGAGTATGTATACACAGAAACATGGAAAATAGTAGCTTTCTTTTGCAAATACCTAATTTCAAATTATAGCTTATTGCTAAATAGATAAAATAAGGAACTTTTTCAGTAAATAGAGATTTGATATTATGTACTAGCTAAATGTAAGAACACCTTTTGAACAAAAATGGTTCATATATGACCTTATTGAAATCTTAACTCTCACACAAAAAATTTGAACAAAATGATACATTAACTACTCAAATAAATTTTGAAATATGGAGAAACTCCTATATGCTTTTTTATACATGAGTGAAGATGAATTAAATATACTTATTACAGCAATTACTGTAGTTGTAACTTATTAATTAATTTAGTTGAATACTCCAGAAACAACTTGGATTTTAAATCATTCAGACCTGGCCTAAAAAGAAGCATTAAATGAAAAACAAGCTATTTACTTTGTTGACCCTAATTTATTCAGAATGGGCAAATGCTAGATGATGTATGGCTTTTCTTGAGAAGATACAAGATACATTTTTTTATTGCTATTAATTTAAACTTCTCCATATTGGTCCACAATTCTCTATTGCTCTCTGGCATCTATGCATGTCTTACAAACAGAGACACTGACAACTTTCCTTTCATATCATCTTTTCAAAAATGATTGAATAGTGAAAAACTAGATGATACAGTTTCAGCTTTCAGACCAAAGGGCAGCTTCACTTTTTGTTTCTCTCTCTCCAAGGTAAAGAACAGGCAGGTTGGCTTGAAGCCCATCATCAAAGGTCCGTAATAGGTTTATATTTTCAGATGTGAATCCATGTGTGCACAGTACCCACATAAGCTTGTCTGAGTCTCCCCTATCAAACTAAGAAGACATGAAGAACTAGCAAGAACACGAAGCTCATGCTACTTACTATGCAAAGCACAATAAGATCTTTACTTCTGTCTCAGGTGTCTCATTTATTTCTCTTGCCAGCATCCATGAACATGTGTCAAGCTAAGGTGCTAGCTTGTTAAGACTGGTAAATACCTCAGGCCCTTTGCAGTTCTTCATTGTAGCCAAATAAAGTTCCCTGAAATGCTCAGTGGTTATCAAATAATGGTAAATCAGAAAATTTGACTAAAAATCCACATTATAACAAGAAATTATTTTAAATATTGCATATAAGTGGATACAATGTATAGAAAGCCTGCTACAGTTGACAATCTAAATGAAGTTTTTAATTTAGTAAAAAAAATGGGTGGGCAGGTCAGAGTAAAAAAAAAATTGTGTTTTTTGAATGACAAACTAATGGGGATCTGCATAATTTCTTCAATTACTTTTTTAATACATTATTTTATTGTTGTTCAATTATAGTTGTCCACATTTTACCGCACCACTCCTCCCTCACCCAGCCAGACCCACCTCCCTCCCTTACTTCCACCCTCCCCCTTGGTTTTGTCTATGTGTCCTTCATAGCGGTTCCTGAAAACCCTTCCCCCCATTGTCCCCTCCCTCTCCCCTCTGCTTATTGTTAGATTGTTCTTAATTTCAATGTCTCTGGTTACATTTTGTTTGCTTTTTTCTTTTGTTGATTATATTCCAGTTAAAGGTGAGATCATATGGTATTTGTACCTCACCACCTGGCTTATTTCATTTAGTATAATGCTTTCCAGTTCCATCCATGATGTCACAAAGGGTAGGAGCCCCTTCTTTCTCTTTGCTGTGTAATATTCCATTGTGTAAATATAGCATAGTTTTTGATTCAATTATTTACTAATGTGCACTTAGGTTGCTTCCAGCACTTGGCTATTGTAAATTGTGCTGCTATGAACATTGGGGTGCATTATGTTCTTTTGGATTGGTGGTTCAGGGCTCTTAGGGTTTAATTCCAGCAGTGAAATTGTTGGATCAAAAGGCAGTTCCATTTTTAGTTTTCTGAGGAAATTCCATACTGTTTTCCACAGTGGCTTCACCAGTCTGCATTTGCACCAACAGGGCACTAGGTTTTCCTTTTATCTGCATCCTCTCCAACACTTGTTTGTTGATTTGTTTATGACGGCCATTCTGACTGGTGTGAAGTGGTATCTTATTGTGGTTTTAATTTGCATCTCCCTGATGGTTAGTGATGCTGAACGTCTTTTCATATGTCTCTGGGCCATCTGTGTGTTCTCCTTGGAGAAGTGTTTGTTCAAGACTTTTGCCCATTTTTTAATTGGGTTTTTTGTCTTCCTGGAGTGGAGTCATGTGAGTTCTTTATATATTTTGGAGCTCAAACCCTTGTCTGAGGTATCATTGGCAAATATGTTTTCCTGTATATTTGGTTCTCTTTTCATTTTACTGCTGTTTTCTTTAGACTTGCAGAAGCTTTTTAATTTGATGAGGTCCCATTTGTTTATTCTTTTGTTTATGTCCTTTGCTTTAGGGGACATATCAGTGAAGATGTTGCTGCATAGACTGTCTGAGATTTTTCCTGCTGATGTTTACCTCCATGACTTTTATGGTATCATGACTTAAATTTAAGTCTTTTATTTACCTTGAATTTATTTTTGAATGTGGTGTAAGATGGTGATCAAGTTTCCTTTTTTTTGCATGTAGCTGTCCAGATCTCCCAACACCATTTGTTGAAGAGGCCATTTTCACTCCATTTTATGCTTCTTCCCTCTTTGTCAAATATTGACCATAGAGACTTGGGTTTATTTCCAGGCTCTTTGTTCTGTTCCATTGGTTTATGTGCCTTTTCTTATGCTAGTACCAGGCTGTTTTGATTACAGTGGCCTTGTAATATAGTTTGATATCAAGTATTGTGATCTCTCCTACTTTGTTCTTCTTTCTCAAAATTGCTGCACCTATTCAGGATCATTTATGGTTCCATATAAATTTCTGTAATGTTTGTTCTATATCTGTGAAATATGCCATTGGTAATTTAATAGAGATTGCACCAAATCTATAAAGTGCTTTGGGTAGTATGGACATTTGACGATGTTAATTCTTCCAATCCATGAACATGGTACATGATTCCATTTGTTTGTGTCTTCCATAATTTCTTTCTTCAGTATTGTGTAGTTTTCTGAGTACAGGTCTTTCACCTCCTTGATTAGGTTCATTCCTAGGTACTTATTTTTCTTGTAGCTATATCAAATGGGATTTTTCCCAGAATTCTGTTTCTGATATTCATTGTTGGTGTACAAAAATGTCTTTGATTTCTGAATACTGACTTTGTATCCTACTGTTTTGCCATATTCACTTATTAGGTCAAGTAGTGTTTTGATGGACTCTATAGCATTTTCTATGTACACTACCATGTCATATGCAAACAGTGACCGTTTTACTTCCTCCTTTCCAATTTTTATGCTTTTTATTTCTTTTTCTTGCCTGATTGCTGTGTCTAGGAATTCCAATACTATGTGAGTGGTGAAAGCAGACATCCTTGTTTCGTTCTTGATCTTAGTGAGAAACCTCTAAGGTTTTGCCCTTGTGTATGATGTTGGCTGTAGGTTTCTCATATATGGCCTTTATTATGTTGAGGAATGCTCCCTCTAGTCCCACTTTGCTAAGTGTTTTTTATCATAAATGGGTGCTGGACATTATCAAATGACTTTTCCAGATCTATTGATATGATCATGTGATTTTCTCCTTTTGTTTTGTTTATTTGATATATTACTTCTATTGATTTGTGAATATTGTACCATCTTTGCATACCTGGGATGAATCCTGCTTGATTACGGAGTATGTACTTTTTAAATTACTGGATGCAATTGCCAATATTTTGTTGAGGATTTTAGTGTCTATGTCCATCAGTGATATTAGCCTTAAGTTTTCTTTCTTTGTTATGTCTTTATCTGGTTTTGGGATTAGGATGATTCTGGTTTCATGAAAAGAATTTGAGAGTCTTCCATCTTCTTGAATTCCTTGGAATAATCCGTAAAGGATAGGGGTTAGCTCTTCTGTAAATGCTTTGTAAAATTCTCCTGTGAAACCGTCTGGTCCAGGACTTTTTGATTTTTTGTCTTTGTTGTTGTACCTAGAGTTCTTGTAGGTATAGGGTCAGGTTGTGTATTTGAAATGTTTCTATCTTTTTTAGTTAGGCCTGTATCACTATGAACTTACCGCTCAGGATTGCCTTCTCTGTGTCCCATAAATTTTGGATTATTGTGAATTCATTTTCATTTGTTTCTAGAAACTTTTTGATTTCTTCCCTAATCTCATTTTTGACCCATTCATTGTTTAATAGCATGCTATTCAATCTCCGTCAGTTTGAGTGTTTTGGGTTTTTTTTTCTTGGGGTTTGTTTCTAGTTTCAGTCCCTTGTGGTTAGAGAAAATGTTGATATGATTTCAATTTTTTTGAATATTTTGAGGCTTGTTTTGTGTCCTATCATGTGGTTTATCTTTGAAAATGTTCCTCTGCACTTGAAAAAAAATGTGTATTTTTCTTCTTTGGGATGAAAAGCTCTATATATATATCAATTAAGTCCACTTCATCTAGGACATTGTTCAATGCCACAATCTTTGCTGATATTTTGTGTGGAAGATCTATCCATTTTTTAAAAAATATGTTTTTTTAAAGATTTTACTTATTTATTTAGAGAGGGGAAGAGAGGGAGAAAGAGAGAGACAGAGAAACATCAATGTGTGGTTGCCTCTCATGTGGCCCCCATTGGGGACCTGGCCCGTAACCCAGGCATATGCCCTGACTGGGAATCGAACCTGCAACCCTTTGGTTTGCAGCCCACGCTCAATCCACTGAGCTATGACAGCCAGGGCAAGATCTGTCCATTTTTGACAGTGGGGCATTAAAATCCCCTACTATAATTGTATTGCTGTCGATATCTTTCTTGAAGTCCTCCAAGATTTTCTTTATGTATTTGGTGCTCCTATGTTGGTTACATATATGTTGGTTCCAATGTTTATGTCTTATTGATGCATTCTTCCCTTGAGTATTATAAAGTGAGCTTCTGGGTGTCTTTTTATGGCCCTTTTTTTGAAGTCTATTTTGTCTGATATTGCTACCCTGGCTTTTTTTTTTCCCTGTGCAATTGCTTGGAAATTTTTTTTCCAGCCCTTCAGTTTCAGCCTGTGTAGGTCTTTTTTTCTGAGGTGGATCTTTGTAGGCAGCATATGCGTGTGTCATGCTTTCTTATCTATTCAGCTATTCTATGTGTTTTGATTGGGCCATTTAATCCATTTACATTTAAGATTATTATTGAGAGGTATTTATTCATTGCCATTTTACTTCCTTCATACCTGTAGTCCTCTCTCTTTCACTCTATTTTTTTTTCCTTTTCTTAAAGCACCCCTTTAGCATGTCTTGCAGAACTGGTTTGGAGGAGGTGTATTCTTTGAGGCTCCTTTTGTCTGTGAAATTCCTTATTTGTTCTCCATTTATTGAGGGCCTTGCTGGATAGAGTAGTCTTGGTTGCAGGCCTCTGGTTTTCATTACTTGGAATATCCCTTGCCATTCCCTTCTGGCTTGAAGTGTTTCCATTGAGGAATCAGCTGCTAGTCTTATTGTGGCTCCCTTGTATGTTACTTCCTGTTTCTCCCTTGCTGTCTTTAAAATTCTCTCTTTGTCTTGGAATTTTGCCATTTTAATTATGATTTGTCCTGAAGTGGGCCTCTTTGGGTTCCTTTTGATTGGGACTCTCTGTGTTTCCTGGATTTGTGTGACTTTTTGTCTCATCAAATTAGGGCAGTTTTCCATCACTACTTTTTCAAACAGGTTTTCTATCCTTGTTCTTCTTCTTCTCTTTCTGGTACCCCTATTATATGGATAATATTATGTTTCATGTTGTCCTGCATTTCCCTTAACCCCTCTTTGTTCTTTCTGAGCCTCTTTTCCTTTTCCTGCTTTCTGGGTGTTGTTCTACTTTTTCCTCCAGCTCATTGATCTGATTCTCTGCTTCATCTAGCCTGCTTTTGATTACATTCCTTCTACTGTGTTCTTCAGTTCAGAAATTGTATTCTTCATTTCCTCTTGGTCCTTGTTGATAGTTTCTATTTCCTTTTTCATATTTATATAGTTTGCAGTTAGTTCATTGCTGTTTCCCTGTAGTTTTTGGTAATTGTCTGTGAGCTCATTGAGCTTCCTGATAACCAATGCTTTGAACTCAATATCTGGTAGTTGACTTGCCTCTATTTTATTTAGTATTCTTTCTGAGGCTTCTCCTTTCCTTTGATTTGAGGATTGTTTCTTTGTCTTCCCATTGTTTGTGAGACCCTTCTTGTTAGCCTCTGTTTCTTAATTTGATCTGCTCTGACTCTCTGGGTTTATGGTGTGAACTCCTATGGTAGAAGACCTGTGAGATTCAGTGGTGTGGTCTCTTTGGTCTCCTGAGCTCAGTGGTCTTGGGCTGGTGTTTATATTGGCTCTGTATGTTTTGGGGTTTTCATTTTTGTTGGGTCTTTCTTTGGTGGGTCCTTCCCTCCAGCTGGTTAACTGAGGGTCACTCCATCTACCATGTCTTATATTCTGTTGGGCAAGTGTGGACAGGTTGTGTTGAAGCTGA
This sequence comes from Micronycteris hirsuta, assembly GCA_004026765.1. Lineage (NCBI taxonomy): Eukaryota > Metazoa > Chordata > Mammalia > Chiroptera > Phyllostomidae > Micronycteris > Micronycteris hirsuta. The sequence continues at coordinate 36,943 of PVJI01010222.1, forward strand.
TTCTTCTGTGTGTATGAGGTTTGAGGCTTCTCTCTTGTTCTTGTTTAGTTGTTTGTTCTGGGTAAATTCTCCACCATTTAGTTGTATTTCCAGATTGGTCTTGGATTAAGGTTAGTGTGGCTTCCATCCCCTTCTTCACATTCTTCTGTTGTTATTTGTTGGTGGTTTATTTGTTGGTGTGTTTCCTCTTCCAGCGGTACACTGGTGTCCATAGCTCTCACATACTCATCTGATTTTTTCAATGTCCTCTACACTTTTTTCCTCCAATATTCTTGTATGCTGGGAAAATGTTGGCTCTTCACTCTTATCCTCAGAAGATCAGCTAGTTGTTTCACCTGTGCGCAGAGGGTAGTGGACTCTGCTCCCACCTGTCTCACAGCCATCTTCTTCTGAATTACTTGATTAAAGCCAGAATTCAGTATTTTTGGGGTGCTAATAGAACAAGCCATGTGAACAATTATCCTATTTGGGAAAGCATATATAAAGAAAAAATGAATTTATTAAAGCATTTTTTTGGTACAAGATCATAAATTGCATATGGTAAAGTGGAACCTGTTACTAATTGGTAGAAATATACTCAGTACACATGTACTAGAAAATAATAGTTTTTTCCCCCTTTCATTCAAGTACCCCTACCTGTACATTAATAATTACCAAGAGGCACTCATGGATGAACAAATAGGACAAATAAGCAAACAAAGACTTAGACACAGTCAGCAATATGATACTTATTAGAATGGGAGTGGGAGGTAGTAAAGGGTAAGAGACTCAAATATATGGTGATGGAAGATGTTTTGACTTCGTGTGGTGGGCACACGATGCAATATGTAGATCCAGTGTCATAAAAATTTACACTTGAAACCTATATAATCTTATTGACCAATGTCAGCTCAATAAATGTAATTTAAAAAAATAGGCATTGTTGCAAAGAGCCATGACAGGATGGCTGTACCATTTTATGACTCAAACAGTATGTTGAAGATGTATAACTTCATATTATGAGGTAAATTGTGCCCTCCCCCCAAAAAACAATGCCATATGTTGAAGTCCTTACCTCCACTACCTCACACTCTTAATGTATTTGGAAATAAGATATTTATTTATTTATTTACTTATTAATTGTTTTTCAGTTACAGTTGACCTGCTTTTTCCCCCATTGGTCACCCCTACCCCATACCCCAAATTCCACAGCCAATCCCTCCCATTGTATGTGCTTACAAGTCCTCTATTCATGCTCCTTTGCTTGTCCCTTCCCCTTATTTCCCCTTTTATCCCTCTCCCCACTTCCCTCTGGTCACTATCAGTTTGTTCTGTATTTCCAAGTCTTTGGTTCTATTTTTGTCAATTGTTTTGTTGATTAGGTTCCACTTATAGATGATATCATTTGGTATTTGCCTTTCATGGCCTGGCTTATTTCACTTAGCATAATGCTCCCCAGTTCCATCAATACTGTTGGGAAGGGTAGGAGCTCCTTCTTTCTTTCTCCTGTGTAGTATTCCATTGTGTAAATGTACCACAGTTTTTTGATCCACTCATACACTAATGGGCACTTAGGCTGTTTCCAGCACTTGAATTTTGTAAATAATGCTGCTATAAACATTGGGGTGTATAGGTTCTTTTGAATTAGTGTTTCAGGATTCATCAGGTATAATCTCAGCAATGGGATCAGTGGATCAAAAGGTAGTTCTGTCTTTAGTTTTCTAAGGAAATTCCATACTGTTTTCTTTTTTTTTAATTATTTTATTGTTGTTCAATTACAGTTGTCCGCATTTACCCTCCCCCCACCCCACCCCAGGCAAACACACCTCCCTCCCTTGCTTCCCCTCTCCCCCTTGGTTTTGTCCATGTGTCCTTTATAGCAGTTCCTGAATATCCTTGTCCCCCTTCTCCCCTTCCCTCTCCCCTCTGGTTACTGCCAGAATGTTCTAAACTTCAATGTCTCTGGTTCTATTTTGTTTCTCTGGTTGTATTTTGCTTGCTTACCTCAGAAGCGTCTTGGCTGTGGCTGATCTGAATTTCCCGGTAGCTGATATGGCCTTGGTGCCTTCTCTCATGAGTCCTCATACGAAACTTTTTAACATTTCATATAGTAGAGGCTGCATGATGATGTACTCCTTGAACTTGACCTTATCTGAGAAGCACTTTATCTGCCCTTCCATTCTAAATGAAAGTTTTGCTGGATAGATTATTCTTGGTTGTAGTCCCTTGCTCTTCATGATTTGAAATCTCTCTATCTAGCCCCTTCTTGCTTGGAAGGTCTCCTTTGAGAAATCCTCTGACAATCTTATGGGGATTCCTTTGTAGGTAACTGTCTCTTTTTCTCTAGCTGCTTGTAAGATTCTTTCCATATTCTTGACCTTGGGTAATGTAATTATGATGTGCCTTGGTGTGTTCCTCTTTGGGTCCCGCTTCTTTGGGGTTCTCTGAGCTTCTTGGATTTCCAGGAAGCCTATTTCCTTTGCCAGATCTGGGAAGTTTTCCTTCATTATCTGTTCAAAAATACGTCCATACTGTTTTCCACAGTGACTGCAAAAGCCTGCATTCCTACCAACAGTGTACTAGGGTTACCTTTTTTCCACATGCTCACCAGCACTTGTTTGTTAATTTAGTGATGATGGCTATTCTGACTGGTGTGAAGTGATATCTCGTTGTGGTTTTAATTTGCAGTGGAGATAATATTTTAACAAAGTAAAATGAGGTCCTTAGTGTGAGCCCTAACCCAATGTGATTGGAGCCCTTAGAAGAGTAGTAATCAGTACACAGACATGTGCAGTGAGGAAAATCATGTAAAGGCAAAGAGAAGATCACCACCTACAAGATAAAGACAGTGTTTAGAAGAAACCAACCCTGTTAATGTCTGATCTCAGATTCTTAGCCTATAAAACCATGAGATAAAATGTTCTTCTTTAAGCCATCCAGTCAGTGCTGCTTTGTTATAGCAGCTGTAATAAACACATACACCTTCTTTGACATCTGTAGATAAAGAAATAATACTATATATCTTTAAATATTTTTGGGAAATTTAAATAAAGTGGTTTATTTCAAGAATGTACTATATACTTCACAAAAAATGAATGCTTAATGAAATAATCAAACCCTTCACCCTCCTGTAAGAATTTAAACAGCATTCTATGCCTAAGGAGCAAGTTGAAAGATAAACTATGTGTGTCCAGCTGCATTCATCTGCTAACATTATAGTAAAGAAAAAACATAAATATATGTCTGAAATGAAGAAAATATTGTAGGTATCTGGTAATTTGCTACTTAGACCCCAAAGGAGGTGAAGATTATTTCGGATATAATACTTTAGAAAAGAGAATGGCTGTTAATCTCAACATTTTTGGTTATTTAGTCTTAAGAAAACATTTATAATACTTTGGTTCATAGAAAGGCAGCTCATTTATAGTTTAGAGAACTGGTGTGAAATAACAAACACAATAAAAATTCCCTCTGTTGAATTAATCTTGATATTTTTCTTTTTCTCTTTATTTCTTTAATACCCTTTTTTGAAAATAAAGTTTATTAATTCACTGTTGAAATTTAAAAATCCCAGAAGTCAGAATATTCTGTTAAAAGGTCTCATAACAAAATTAAACCATGGTGCATTTTCAGTTACTTTGTTTTAAGGACACTAGTGTTAGTTAAAGCCTTGAAACTGCATGGAATACTCAATCCTTTGCTGAATCACTTTTTAAGACAAAAAAATGAACTGCCTTCACTCCATAATATGTGCATAATTGGTGGTATGTTTGTGGTTTCTGAATATATGCTTTAAAAATAATTCTGATTTTTAGTTGTATGTTGAGAATGAAGGTAGTGTGAAGAATTTAACAATACTTAACTATTTTTGGTGAAATAATTATTTTTCTGAACAATCAGTAATGCCTAAGAATGTCATTTGCACAGGTTTTCAATACTTAGTGACCCTGCAAATTGGTGAGAGGACAAGAACACATGTGCAAAATTGTCATAGATGATAAATATTTTCGGATTATGTAGATATTAGTATTCAGTAGGAGTCAAAATTTCTAAGGTTTGTGAACAATTCCAACAATTCCCAAATTGTTTGTGGTTCCCCAGTAGTCCTTGTGAAGCTATTCCTGTGCATTATACCTTAGTGTCCAATGACATTCTATAGAGGAATCTATGTAGAATTCCCCCCCCCCCGATTTTCTGATTACGTCTTTCCTCTTTAGTCTATTTTTCTGAAGATCCAGCTAGCTTGGCTTTTTCAAACTCTAAATTCTGTCTCCTAAACTCAATGCTTTTGCCATGTTCTGCTTCCTTCTCCCGGTGCTGAAGTCTGGAAACTGCACCAAGGCAGAAGTTGAGGGATCCCTGTCTGGTTCTTCCAGCTGTCCAATGTTGGAAAATACATATTTCTCCATTTTGTTGTTGTTGTTTAGGAAAGGAAGTCCAACCTAATCCCAGTTAATCTGTATTGGTCAGACATAGTTCTCTACCTTGTTTTCAAGTTTACCTATTTTTATTATTATTTGTGTGTGTGTGTTAAGTCTAAAGTGTTTTTTAATCAATCATCTAAATAGAGTCATATAACAGTTCTCTGGAAAAGGTAGATTAGTCATTACAATCTGCTGTATATACTTAATAAAATTTAAACAAATTCCAATGATCACCTGATTATTAAAAGGTTGGATAAAGACTTCAAATTACATGCTTTTGTCTAAAAAATACTACACTTTCCATTATCCCAAGCATTCTTTATATTTCAATTACATAGTTCATTGAAAACAAATTATATCATGGGTTTGGGATTTTCTTTTTTCTTTCTTTTTATTATAGTTCTACTTTTATTTATTTTTTTATTGCTGTCTAAGTACACTTGTCTCCACTTTCCCCACACTACTCTCCCCTGCCCCACACACCTCCACTTCAATCCTATCCACATTTGGCTTTGTCCTTGGGTCCTTTGTACTTGATCCTTGACATACTTCTCCATCTGTTCCGTTATCCACCCCTCTCCCCTCTGGTTGCTATCAGAATGCTCTCCAGATCCATCCATGCTGTCACAAAGGATAGGAGCTCCTTTTTCCTTTATGCTGCTGCATACTATTCCATTGTGTACATGTACCATAGTTTTTTGATCCACTCATTTACTGATGGGTACTTAGGTTGTTTCCAGCACTTGGCTATTTTAAATTGTGCTGCTATGAACATTGGGGTGCATAGGTTCTTCTGAATTGGTGTTTCAGCATTCTTAAGGTATAATCCGAGCAGTGGAATTGCTGGATCAAAAGGCAGTTCCATTTTTAGTTTTTGGAGGAAATTCCATACTGTTTTCCATAGTGGCTGCACCAGTCTGCATTCCTACCAACAGTGCACCAGGGTTCCCTTTTCTCTGCATCCTCTCCAACACTTGTTTGTTGATTTGTTTATGATGACCATTCTTACCAGTGTGAAGTGGTACCTCTTTGTGGTTTTAATATGCATCTCTCTGATGGCTAGTGATGCTGAATATCTTTACATATGTCTCTGGACCCTCTGAATGTCCTCTGTGGAGAAGTGTCCCTTTAGGTCCTTTGCTCATTTTTTTAATTGGAACGTTTGTCTTTCTAGAGTAGAGTTGTGTGAATTCTTTATATATTTTGGAGATCAAACCCTTGTCCAAGGTGTCATATATTCCCATATGTTTGGTTCCTTTTATATTTTACTGATGTTTTCTTTAGCCATGCAGAAGCTTTTTATTTTGTTGAAGTCCCATTTGTTTATTCTCTCCTTTATGTCCCTTGCTCTAGGAGACATATTAGTGAAAATATTGCTGCATGGAATATCTGAGATTTTCCTACCTATGTTCTCCTCTATGACTTTTATGGTGTCACAACTTATATTTAAGTCTTTTATCCATCTTGTGTTTATTTCTGTGTATGGTGTAAGTTGGTGGTCAAGTTTCATTTTTTTGCGTGTCACTGTCCAGATCTCCCAACACCATTTGTTGAAAAGATTAGTTTTACTACATTTTATGCTCCTGCCTCCTTGTTGAATATTAATTGTATTTGATTATTTTATACAATTACATTTCCTTTTGTACTGTACTGATCAATGTATTCTTCCAGTTTGTCCATTTTTTTTATATTGTCATGAACATATTAATTATAGTTATTTTAAACTATCTGCTAAATATAAACTCTGATTTATTTGTATGTCAGCCTCTTACTTATTGGTTATATTTCTTCTTACTTATTGGTTATATTTACTTGCCTCCTCATATGTCTAGTTATGTTAGGTTGTATGGTGGACTTAGAGTATATAAGACTCTCCTGATTCCATTATGAACCACCAAGGAGGCCTTGTCCATTCATATAAGACAAGGAGGAACTGATAATCTCAAAGCAATCAGGTATTGAGTCTGTTGTCTTTTATTTACAGTTTTAGGAAGGCTAGTAAAGTTCTGCTTTATACCTTTTTCTAGTATGTGATCCTCCAAGGTTTAAGTAAGAGTTCACAGGTTTCTCTCTGCTCAGCCCTAACCAACTGTGAGAAATGTATTTTTGCCCTTCAAATGTTCAGTTCAATTTTCCAGACTCCTGACCACTCAATTACAAAATATAACAATGTCTTGAGTGAAAAGCCAGCTCTGTGTTTGAAGCAGGTCTCCTCCCTCAGGCTGGTGTGTGTCTGTTTTAACATATAAGCCTCAGAAGAAGGCCAAAGATTTCATTCTGCCTTTCATACACATCTGACCTAGCTTTTTGGATCCCCATGCAGATCTACAAATGACCCATGAGAAATTCAGTTAGTATTAAGTTGCTACATTGTTACAATTTATATACCAGTGCCTTGGCACAACTGAAATATTTACTGACTTTATATATTCATATATAGATTTATATAAATTTAAATAAATTAATTAATTAATTAAATGAATATATAAAAAGATTTATATATTTTGTCTGTAGTTATTTCTTTTGAGATTGTTTTCCAGTATGTAAGTAGCCATACTTCTAGAAAGAGGAATCATTTTTATTTAGTTTTCATAACTTATCTGATAGGTACCATTATTATATACTATAAAAATTAAAATCTGCCCTGGCTGGTGTAGCTCAGTGGATCGAGCACCAGCTGCAAACCAAAGGGTCATTGGTTCAATTCCCAGTCAGGGCACATGCCTAGGTTGCAGGCCAGGTCCCAAGTGGGGTCCACGTGAGAGGCAACCACACATTGATGTTTCTCTCCCTCTCTTTCTCCGTCCTTTCCCTTCTGCCTAAAAATAAACAAATAAAATCTTTTTTTAAAAAACCTTTTAAAAAATTAAAATCTACAGATTAAATAAATAGTATATTTTGAAGTTGTTTTAGTTTTAACATATATAATTTGACTCATAATCTTAACCACCACACTATACTAGCTTGAGTATGAATTTTGGTGCTAACATAAAGAAGAAATATTTTTTTCCATCATGTGGTATATGAGAATTTAATTCAATTTAACCCCTGTCTTTAAGTAGTAAATATATAAAGGTAAAGGTTTCTGTTAAAATATAAGGTTGTGATATTTACTTGTACTTTAAACAAACTGCCTAAGGAAAAAGAATATATATATATTCTTTTCCTTAGGCAGTTTGTTTAAAGTACAAGTAAATATCACAACCTTATATTTTAACAGAAAGGGATATATATATTATATTGTAAGGACCTTGGCTTTTGGTAAGTTATTGTTGTTCAAGTTATAACAGAAAACCTGCTGGAAGTTGAAGATTTGAAATTGGTTTTCCAAAACCCTATAGCAAAAATTACTGCATTGCGATTTGACCGTATACCAGAATAATATAAAAGTATTGTTGTTCATGATACTGATCAAAATTTTGACAAAATAATAGATTTTTATATATAGGTATTTCTATTACAGTTCTTTTTAATGATGTAATTGTTTCAAAAGTATAAGATTTATTTATTATGCCACAAATTCAAAAAATATTAAAATAAAGCTTTCTTAAAATAGGTTTTACACAGAAACAACCCAACCTGGGACTGTAGCTTCACACAAGTTTGTAGACCTTTCAAGAGTAACGTTTTCTTTATTACTAATGTTCCTTATTCCTTATAAATTTGCTATGCCCACTAAAATTTAAATTCAAATGTGTACAAAGATTGACCCTACAATTGAAATATTAAAAAGATCAAGTGTCAGGTGTTATTTTATTTGTTAAAATATATCTTCCTACAGGTAAAATTATGACTTAAGTAGAAACATAAATAAACATGTATCAAAAATATCATTCAACTCACTTAATGATGAGCATTCCAGAAACACATTAAAATTATTCAAAATATATTTAAGAAGCTAGTTTTTATAGCTGATATTAAGATATTTGGGGGTTAGTTACAAAACTGGCAATGTCCAACAGGACCAGAAGTCATAATCTTCAAAGGTTAGCTGTTCCACTGCATGGGACTCATTTGCTTGTCTGTACAACAAAGGTCTTTCATTGTTCCACTGTTACTATACATACAGGTGCCCATCAATAATAAGACAAGTCCAGTATGGACTGAAAAATATTCCTGTAATATTTCTTGCCTATACTTATACACTTTTATGCTTATCAATTACATTTTTGTTATTTTACATATGGAGTGTTCATTTATATACAGTAAAATATATACTTTGAAAACATTTCATAGCTTTATTGATATAATTTATGTGCAACACATTGTCCATAAAGTGTATAATCAGATTAATTTTGATGGACAAGATAAGTAACATGATGTTATACAAAAACTTCCTGCTTCCCCTTTGTAGCCTCCCTTTATTCATGCCTCCCAGGTGTAAGTCCTGAGATACCTGTATCTATCTATAGCTAAAGCTATATTATCTATATTTATCTGTAAAACTGGTTCAGCATAATTTATTCAAAACATTACCCTTGTACTATGAAATATCTTTGATCCTCTGTTTAAAAGTAGTGTCCATATATGTATGCATTTATTTCTGGTGTCTCAATACTGTTCCTTTAGTTTGTCTATTGTGACAATATTACTACACTATCTTGATAATTGTAACTTTAGAATAAGTCCCCAAACCAGGTGGTGTTTACTATCTAAATTTGTTCCTTTTCAAAATGAGTGCTATTTTAGGTCCTTTGCATTTCTATGTAAATTTTAGCATCAGTTTGTTGATTTCTAAAAAGAAAAACAGCTAGGATTTCCATTGGCATTGCAATAGATAGAGCTGAGATTGGATATATTAAAAATATTGAGTCTTATGACCGGTGAACCCCATTTATTTAAATTATCTTTAATTACTCTCAGCAATATTTTGTACTTCTTAGTGTGCAGATGCTTTGTATCTTTTTCAGATTTATTACTAAGTACTATAGATTTTGATACAATTGTAAATGTTATTGTCATTTTAATTTTTTCTCCTGCTGTTTACTGCCCACTAGTTTTAAATGACAATTTAATTGGATATATAATTGAATCTTTAAACCAAGTACATATGTATATATATTTTTTTTCTAATTTTAGAAGACTGATTCTGCTATTATATGCTAATTTTTAATTACACTCAATACTGCTCACCTTGTTCTCAAGGTCACTATGTCCAAATGTAAGTCATGTTTCAATTTATTTTGCAACATAACAACCTCTAAAATTGCTCATAGTCTTAGAAACTGTAAAATACAATTATACAAAATACAAGTTCACAGGCAGATATATGACTACCTATGAAAATTATCTACATATTGATCAAATCACCTTTTAATTCTCTGTTGATATTTTCATTCTTAAAATTCTCTAATATTGATTATTGACTTTTGATTCAATTCCTCCTGTTTTTTTCTATAACCTACTTTCTAATATTTTACTAATGTTATGCCATTTTTATTTTAAAACACTTTACAAATATTACATATTTTACTTTGATAAAGATGCAAACACATATCAAAAAGAATAAAAACAGGGACTCCAACAGACGAAGCACACGCACGCCCATCGCAGCATTATTCATAACAGCTACAGTGCGGAAGCAATCCAAGCGCCCATGGACAGGCAAATGGATAAACATAATACGGTATACACATACAATAGAGTATTTTTCAACCATAAAAATAAAGAAAAAAGAAACATATGTTACAATGTGAATGAACCTTGAGCACATCATATTGTGTAAAATAAGCCAGTCCCAAAAGACACATATTGTATTATTCCACTTACATGAAGTAGTCAGATGACTTAGAGCAGTCGAATTCGTAGAGACGCAAAGTAGAACGGCAGTAATCAGGAGCCGGGAAGGAGAGAAGGGGAAGTCAGTGTTTAATGGTCACAAAGTTTTAGTGGGAGAAGAAGGAACATTTCGGAAATACATGGTGGTGACCGTTGCACAACCACGTGGGTGTTCTTCATGCCACAGAACTGTGCACTGAAAATGGTTTAAAATTTTCTTTTATGTTACTCATATTTTATGAGTAAAAATGTAAACCCAACATCAAAACAGAATATATTTTACAGAGTTTATTGTTGGTATTCTACATATTTGCACAGATTTAAAATTTCAAAATACCCCATTTTAGATAACTTAGCCCAAAACTCTTCAAAAAAGTGTAAAAGAAAGCTATAAGCAGTCCCTATTTTTCACCAATATTGTTAGAAAAAATTTTAAAAAATTAGTCAATTTTGTTTGTCACTGTTACTGTATTATTATTTATGGTAATAAAAGTATACAAAGGCACCTTAGGTAGCCAAAAAATGGATTGTCATATCGCCCCTATCAGTAAAACATTAAAGAAACAATACCAAAAAATAATAGAATGAAATTCAAATAATGCTTACTCTGATTTTCTTATCTATCAGCATTTTTTTTTCTGATAGTCATTCACTGTTTCAAATAAATAACCTAAACTTCTGCTTACATTTTATATTGAATGAGATGCTATACAAACATGAGTTAGCTACAGAATTTTATAAGATCAAGGATCTCCTGCGGCCATTTATTTTTAAGTTTTTCCTAAACTCTCCAAGAGGCATCAGGTTCTCCAATAATAATATCATCAAGCTGTGTAAGATTTGAAAAAAAATGTGCTGGGCATGAAATAATAGTTGTAGTGTTAGATAAATAAATTAAACGAGGAATACATTTTTGTCCTTTATTTTAAAGTGTAAGAAAAAACTTACAAGCATATAGTAATGTGTGTTTTTCTCAAGTGAAACCTTTTTTTTTAGAGAAAAGGAAATTGCTAATAATTGTCTTTTAGTTTGTCAGAAAAATCAAAGGCCACTTAGATATACAGAGATGTTATTTACAATATTGGTGTGTGGTCAAAATCTTATCAATAAGGCAATAGAACTGCAGATTCCTCTAGGATATTATTTTCACAGGACAAGGCAACATTTCCTAAAGCCTTTGGAATCTCAAAGAACTTTTAGTTTAAAAAATATATTAACAAAAATGGATTTTTTTAAACAATAAAACAGAAGAAATTCTAGTAACAGTTGCCTATTCATATGTTTCATATTGCTGAGGAGAACAAAAGATATTCTTGGGAACATTCTTTTTTTTTTTAAGATTTTATTTTTATTTATTTTTAGAGAGAGGGGAAGGGAGGGAGAGAGGGAGAGAAACAGCAATGTATGGTTGCCTCTCACATGGCCCTTATGGGGACCTGGCCCACAACCCAGGCATGTGCCCTGACTGGGAATCGAACCGGGACCGCTTGTTTCCCAGCCCGCGCTCAATCCACTGCGCTACACCAGCAAGGGCAGGAACATTCTTAATTTAATATCTTATCAAATCAGATTTTTAAAAGTAGTCTAAGATGTAGACTTTTATTTCTTTGTATAGTTGCAAGAAGGGACATCTCTTTTCTCTCTTTCCCAGACTCTTGCAGTTAATTATAAAGACTTTCATTCTGAAGGTTAGATTATACAATTTCATTGTAGAAATTGTAAGCAGGCCTATAGAACAACAATTCATTGGCAGAAATGGAAAAAAGGTAAAAATATTATTTAGCCTTGGCTGGTGTGGCTCAGTGGATTAAGTGCTGGCCTGTGAACCAAAGAGTTGCTGGTTCAATTCCCAGTCAGGGCACACGCCTGTGTTGCAGGCCATGTCCCCATTTGGGAGTGCCTGAGTGGCAACCACACATTAATGTTTCCCTTCCTCTCTTTCTCCCTCTCTTCCCCTCTCTCTAAAACTAACTAAATAAAATCTTTTAAAAATATTATTTAATGGCAGTGCAATAAGGAGGACATAGTTTTTCTTTTATATTATTAAGTGCCTCATTTTCTAAAACCTTGAAACTTCACAGACTAATGGTCTATCCTTGGGTTAAAGTTATAGAATAAGAGCATTCTGGCTTAGTAGCATTCCAGAGAGGAAATACTTAGGTATTTTATACAGATCAATATTTGTCAACAATGAAGATGTCTGACTAAATAATATATAAATATAACTTACATTTACTGGCATATTATTTAGAATACCAGTGAAACATTCTTATAAAGTGAAATACCCTTTTCGGGGAACATGACTTGGGAAAAGGGGAAAACAATGAAGGACCTTACTTATCTTCCATAAAGCTATAACCTTCACAGTTCTCTTCCGATGGATCTGCGTGTGGGCAAGCTCCCACCCCTCCTGTGGATATAGGTGACAGATTCCTGACTGCATAGCGGGGCTCTCAGTGGACCCTTCCCTTCCTAGTGCCTGCATATCCACATAAAATCTCTATAAACTGTAGTTCGTTTTTTTCATCCCAAGTCACGGTAACAAGATATTTTATTTTAGGTAAGGGAATTCCTTTTGTTGAATGGAGAGAAATGAATTACCCTCTATTGTCATAACAAAACATCAGAATTATTTTCTGTTGATGGAATTAAACAGAGATACTATTTGACACATATCTTTAACACAAACTTAGATCCATAAATAAGAAATTTAATCTGCTGAAGTGTTTCAGTTGACTTGAAATACCAGTGTGTCATCTTAAAGAAAGCACGCAAGTTGACATATATGACATAGAAAACAGTACCCCACATTAGCCACAACTCGGAGGCTCCCTGGCATCTGTGATGGCTTGTGTAAGCACATTTGGCAAGCACTGATTTTCCTATTATCATATGTTTGGCTCATCACGAATTGCAGAATTCTAATTTTCTCTGTGCTATGGAAGCAAATAAATCAATATCTTTAAAACTTAATATTCTAACTAGTAAAAGAGAAATAATAATAACACTCAGTTATTCAGCTTTTATAATTATATATCTCATTATATATATATATCAAGTGAATCATAATGTCTGGCATATAATAATTTCTCAATAAATATTTACCACTGTTTTTAATGCAAGCAAGAAAATTGAGCTATAAAATGGTGATGCTGTTGTTCTTCTCATGCTAGGCTCTGGGTACACACAAAAGATTTGTATGACATTTACCTGTTGTTAGAGGCATGTGTTTTCAAGTTAGGGCACTGTGATACTCAGACTGGGAATATTTTATATTCAGATTGAAAAATATACACATGAATGTTTTAATATCAGAATTCATAAATGAACATGAAGAAAAAGGACAAGATAATGAAATAAGGCCTTGTTGTTTCACAGAAAAGATTTATTAGAAATCTTTCAGTTCAACTGGGATTTGAAAGGGATAGAAATTCTCAGAAATAATCTAAGGGCAAGATTAACCCTGATGAGTTTGTGAGGAAAATATGGACTCTACTATTGTTCAAAAGATACTCATTAGTCAAAGTAATCTTTTAAAGACTTTTTAATTTATTTTTAGAGAGAGTGGAAGGGAAGGAGAAAGAGAGGAAGAGAAACACCAATGTGTGGTTGCCTCTTACATGCCCCCTGCTGGGGACCTGGCCCACAACCCAGGCATGTGTCCTGACTGGAAATCGAACCAGCAATCCTTTGGTTCATAGGCCAGCACTCAATCCTCTGAACTATACAAGCCAGGGCAGTAAAGTAATTTTTATGGGAATGCTTTGAAGGAGGACCATGAATGAGGAATTCCAGGAACATAATTATTATAATATTCTAGGTATCAGATGATAAACATTAAGAGTGATAATCGTTGAAGGGGAATAGTAGTATGAAGAGCCATTTTTTGGTTAAGTATTGATAGGATTTTACATTTTGAATTTCTGCCATATAGTGAGTGCTAAGAAGGTTAGTATCACAAATATACCTGCACTTTTGTTCTCAATATAAACACTTTTTCACATAACTGCTGACTTTCTACACTTGATATAATACTGAAATGCCAACCTGGGATTTAAGAAAAATAACGTCAGAGATGCAAGAGGCTTAAATTGAAAATAATTATCCAATGCAACTCATCATTATTTATATATGATAAATGAAAAAAAAATATATGGTTACATGTATATTCGCTTCTCTGTTAGGAATCAAAAAACATAAGTTGTTGACGAAGAGGCAGAATATTATCTGATGTCACAAATACAGGTAGGTAGAAGCCCACCATTTCAGAGGAACAGGGAGGAGAAAACACATCCGTTTTTAAAGAAACTCCAGAAACTAGAGCATTATGCTAAGTGAAATAAGGCAGGTGGTGAAAGACAAACCAGAGACATTGAAATTAAGAACAATCTGACAGTAACCAGAGGGGAGGGGATATTGGGGTGAAATGGGGAAGGGTTGTCAAAGAACATGTATAAAGGACCCATGGACAAAGCCAGAGGGAGTTAGGATTGAGGGTGGAAGGTGGGGATGGGCAAGGAGGGAGGAGTGGTGGGGGGAGATGCAGACAACTGTACTTGAACAACAATTAAAAAAAAAAAAAAAAGAAAGAAAGAAACTCCAGAAACCCCACATTACCCTTTCTTCCTTTGGCCCTGGGTCCAGGGAAAGGACCATTGTTTCTGGGGATAAGTGTGAAAGCAAAATACTTTTGCCCTATCAGAGGGACAAGGAGTATTTTGGAACCTATGATTCTGAACTAATAAATGCAGAGATATGTTATTACTGTGGAGGGCAAAAAGTCTCCAGCCAGTGGTCTCAGGCAAAGGTATAGTTCTCCTTATGAAAGAAAAGTAAAATTGTCTGCCAGTATGAGTGGGGATGGGAAATTTGTAGTAAGAAAAAGCAGAGGCTTCTTACCAATGAGGATGGTTTAAGAGCAAGAAATAACTTCTTGCAAAAACCTAATACAGATAAAAGGCAAAGTTTGGCTCCTGGAAGCAAAAGGAAGTACTAAGAATGCCCCACTCTTTATTTACTTTTTTATTTTTATTTTTATATTTAATTATCCAATTATTGTTTTCTCCATTCTCCCATTACTCTTCTCTGACCAACCCACCCCCGACCTTCCTCTTTCAATCCTCCCTCCTCCACCCCATTGTCTTTTTCCATGGGTCTTTTATACACGTTTCTTGACTTGACCCTTCTCCTTCTTTCCTGCAATATTCTCTTCCCTCCCTTCTGATCAATGTCCATTTGTTCTTTATTTCCATGTTTCTGGTTCTATTTTGCTCACTCGTTTGTTTTGTTGATTAGGTTCCACTTATAGGTGAGATCATATGGTATTTGACTTTCACCACCTGGCTTATTTCACTTAGCATAATGCTCTCCAGTTCCATCCATGCTGTCATGAAGGGTAGGAGTTCCTTCTTTCTTTCTGCTGGGTAGTATTCCATTGTGTAAATGTACCACAGTTTCTTGATCCATTCATTCACTGATGGGCATTTAGGTTCATCATTTGGCTATTGTAAATTGTGCTGCTATGAACATTGGGGTGCATAAGTTCTTTTGAATTGGTGTTTCAGGATTCTTAGGGTATAATCCCAGCAATGGAATTCCATTGCACCCAAAAAGGCAGTTCCATTTTTAGTTTTCTGAGGAAATTCCATACTGTTTTCCACAGTGCCGGCACAGTCTGCATTCTCACCAACAGTGTACTAGGGTTCCCTTTTCTCCACAATCTCACCAGCACTTGTTTGTTGATTTGTTAATGATGACCATTCTGACCAGTATGAAATGATTTTAGTGTGGTGTGGTTTTAATTTGCATCCTTCTAATGGCTAGTGATGCTGAGGGTCCTTTTCTATGTATCTGGGCCCTCTGTTTGTCCTCCTTGAAGAAATGTCTGTTCAGGTCCTTTGTCCATTTTTTTAATTGGATTTTTTGTCTTCCTGGCATTTTGAGTCTGACGCTGAGGCTGGTTCAGTAGCACCATGAAACTTCCTCCTGCCTACACACAAATTTTAAACCCGGTCACAAGCAATGATGTTCTAAAGGAGTAGCAAGCTTGTGAAGAGAAACCCTCTCCGTGACACAGGTGTGCAGAGACTGCTGAAAGCAAATCATGTAAGAGCATTGAGACATACCTTCCAGACTTTTAGGTCTCACACTAGGCACAAGACAGTAGCAGCCTACTGTTGGACGGATTTTAATGGTAAGGTTCACTGAAGATTACAGAAACCACCACAAAATCCAGCCCCCATCAGTGACTGAATACATTACCTCAACCTTTGCCCCTGCCCACACTACCAGAATAATAGTAATAATAGCAACAAAAACAACAGAGAAAAAGAAAACTCCGGGCATAAATAATTATCTTATGAACTAATATTCTTTTACACCTGATGCTTTGCATTCTTTTAGAAATTTGGAGATTCACATAAAAGAAAGTAAAAATAAAACAAACACTGTCAAGACATAAAATAAAATAACAACAGAATCAGACTCAGAGATAAACCAGATATTGGAACTTACAAGCAAATACTTTAAAATAATAATGATTAAAATGGTAAAGGACCTAGTGAAAACAATAGACACCATTTACAGACAAATGGGGGATTTTTCCCAGAGATATACATAAATAAGTAAGTCCAATGCAAAGCTAGAAATAAATGAAAGCATGATATAAGATATAAAGAATTTCCTCAGAAAACTAAAAATGGAACTGCGTTTTGACCCAGAGATTCCACTGCTAGGACTATACCCTAAGAATCCTGAAACACCAATTCAAAAGAATTTATGCACTCCAATGTTCATAGCAGCACAATTTACAATAGACAAGTGCTGGAAGCAACCTAAATACCTGTCAGTAAATGAGTGGATCAAAAAACTATGGTACATTTACACAATGGAATACTACCCAGCAGAAAGAAAGAAGGAACTCCTACCCTTGATGACAGCATAGATGGATGTGGAGAGCATTATGCTAAGTGAAATAAGCCAGGTGGTGAAAGATAAATACCATATGATCTCACCTATAAGTGGAATATAGTCAACAAAACAAGCAAGCAAAATATAAGCAGAAACATTGATACAAAGAGCAAACTGACAATAACCAGGTGGGAACGGGGAGAGGGACAGTGGGGGAAAATAGGGGAAGGTCCATCAAGGAACATGTATAAAGGACACATGGACAAAGCCAAAGGAAGTAGGTTCAAGGGTGGGAGGCAAGGGTGGGTGGGATGAGGGCTGTGGTGGAGGTGAAAATGGAGACAACTGCACTTGAACATCAACAAAAAAAATATAGAAACAGAACAAAAAAAGAACAAAGAAAAATAAAAGAATTGAGTGTTACTATAAAATGGAATAAAATACACTTTATTGGAATCCCAGAAGATGACAAAGATAATGGGACAGAAAAAATATACATGTGAATACATAAATATATACATATATATTTAAAGGCATAACTAAGAATTTTGAAGTCTTGATGGAAAAGAAATCATAGATCCAATAAGCTCCAAAACTCTCAAGAAGGATTAAACCAAAAGTAAGTTAAACACACTGAGAATAATCATAGTTAAACTTCCAAAAACCAAAGATTAAAAAAGAATTCATCCACAGAAAATAAACATTATCATTACCTAACAGGAAACAAACAACAACAAAAACCTAACACTGAGCTGTCTGTCAGCAATTCTGCAAGCCAGATGCCAATGGTAGAAAATGTTAAAACAACTGGAATGAAAAAGTCAACTGAAAATTCTGCATGCATTGAATATATAGGTATAAATAGCAATGAAATAAAGAAGTTTATAGAGAAATAAATACTGAAAGAGCTCATTCATTGCCAATGGATTTGCACTGAAATTAATGTTAAAGAAATTTCTTAAGGCAAAAGGAGTATGAAAACAGATAGGAACTGAAAATACATAATAAAATAAAGAATGCAAGAAAGGATAAAAAAGAATAAAAAACCCCAATTCTTTTCCATGGTTCTAAAAATAATTGATTGCCTAAATAAAAATACTTACTATTGTAATCTTTATATTTTAGAGATTATAATATAGTTAATATCATAATCTCTATATTGGAGAGATTATGATATTAACAGAGTAACGCATGACAAAATTATAGAGAATATGAAAGGGAAGAAATAAAAATTATACTTAAAAGGTTTCTACATTATATTCATGTTGGAATAATATAAATTTTAGGTCACTATGTTAAGTTAAAATATATATTAAAACACCTAGAGGAAACAGGAAAATGTTTAAAAACTGATATACATAATTTTTCTATAGAACTTATAGTTTTTTAAAGTAGTTTTTTCATTGTTTTAATATGTAATAAGGTGATTTTTAAATATAAATGCCCTGAGATTTCATGACAATTAATCTTTCAATGTAAATAACATTTTAATAATAAATATTAAAAACAATTATTTAAAAGTTCATCCTAACATCAGGACAATATATTATATGTACTAATTTAAGATCTGTATGGGTTGTAGTAGAGTTTTTGCCATTTCATTAGGTCATTTCAATCAACCTTAGCCTTGCACATCACATAAGTGTGTGGCCACTTCAGGGTCCCCACCATGGGCACTCTCCAAAAAGCCCTCAAACCAGCAGGTCCTGTGAGTGTGGTTCGTTAAACCCACTACAATCTCCAAAAAGTGGCATAGTATTTTTTTCTTCTAAAGAGCATTTCCATAAGACTTGGAGAATGTCCTTATATTTTGATATCTTCCTTCCTCATAATATTCACGAATATTTGAAACAAAGGTAGTAGATTCAGTAGATTCAAAATTTAAAATATAGTTTCTGTGTGTATGCTTGATTCATGATCTCTTTTTTTATTAGTATATATTTTTTATTTTACATGACACCAAATTTCTTCACTTTCTGGTTTCCTAGTAATATAACTTTTCCTAGAATTTTTATTATGCTAAGTTCCTCAGCATGATCATTCTTTAAAGATTCCTCCAGAATTTTCATTGTTTCAAAAGCAAGATATGGTCAAGATAGCATAGTTTGGTTTCTCCAGAGTAACAGACAATAGGGTAATGTATATAGAGCAGTGTGATTATATGTTAGGAGATTTGTTATAGAAATGAGGTCCCATAATTATGGAGCCTGGGAAGTCCCATTATCTGCCTTCTGTAATCCAGAGAACCATGAAAGGCGGTGATATAGTTCATCTGAGTTGAAGGTCTGAGAAGGAAGGAAGCCGGTTGTGGAAGTCCAAGTCTGAATCCAAAGGCTCTTTCTACCAGGAACACAACTATTCCAGGGCAAGAGCAAAACTCAAGCAGAGAGTAAATTTCCCTTTCTTTAGTTGTCTTGTTCTATTCACCCTCAACAAATGGAGTGATGCCTACCCTCACTCAGGGTGATTTTATTTACTCAGTCTAGTGATATCATTGTTGAGCTCTTCTAGAAAAATCCTCAAAGACATACCCAGACATAATGCTTACCAGCTATCTGGTCATTCCTTAACCCATGCCAGTTGACACATGAAATTAATCATCACAAATAGGTACACTAATATTAGAATTAAAATCCTGGTTAAAATATTAACTTACTTTCTAAGTTACTTTTCTACTCGGGTGTGACTTTTAAAGATTATTGAAACTAATTGGTATGAGGTTTCTATTTCAAATCAGAATGCAATGTTACCAGTTTTATCATTACACATGGAACTAAAATAGCAGACAAAATATATGAAAGATCTATGTGTATAATATTAGATAACAGGCAACAAAGTGCAGTAACCCTAGAATAATGAGCAACAAACAAGATGAGCTCTATAATTATTCTGGTTTACCATCTAGAGAGAGTTTCGGGCTGCCATAAAAGATTTTACCATTGTGGAGGCTGATGCAGCCTGGTGTTCTCCCTGAATTAAGGAGATAAAACTGATTGATAATCTGGTAAGTGGGTAGAGATCAAATATCTGAAATATGAAGAGTAGAGAGGAACAGAGAATGAGAACTCTGAAAATCTGCAGAGGGGAATTTCCAAGTATTCAAAAGCAGAGTGATTTTATATATACACACACCCATGTACGTATGTGTAATATATAATTACACACACATATATAATATATATTAGGGAGGCCTCCCTATATTGCCTCCATACACACACACACACACACACACACACACACACATACACACACACATTAGTAGTGGGTAGTGGCTGGGGAGGCAAACACCTCAAAGGTATTTAGCCATACAAATTGATTAAAGAGAACTGTACCTAGTGTTCACACAATACTGGGAATAGCACCTGTTTCTACTACTCTGAATGATTTGTTCATAATCCATGAGACTGATGATATTCTTGTTTCAGTACAGGGAAATTATTATTCCTCAACAAAACACTACTTTGTTCACACCTAGATAATTTTTTAAATTATATTTTATTGTTATGCTATTACAGTTGTCCCAATTTTCACCCTTTGTCCCCTTCCACAAAACCCTCACCTCACTCAGGCAATCCCCACACTGTTGTCTGTGTCCATGGGTGTGGGAATTCTTTCCACATGCATGTAAACACGCAGTCTGGGAATCATGCGTTTTGAGAACAGCTCCGCATGATTCCCATGTGGGCAAGTGTGGATCATGTCTGTGGAATGGGAATTATCTAATGGGAATTTGGCAAAAATGTATCTTAAGAAATTCTCTCACTTGCTGAGCCTCTTCCTCCCAAAGTCAGGAAGTTTAAGTTAATAAATCACTGCCTCAATGTTCTATGGTCCTAAAAGTTAACAGCCCTAGTTAGCTTACCCTCAATTTACTTGTCTCCTGTTTAATGTATACCCTGGTCCTGTCTGCCATCAGACCTGAATTTACATCCTAATGCTCTGTTAATGAGTAAACCTACCCCTGTTCTGCATAAGGCCATGAATAATCAATCCAATGTAAATATGTCCTAAAGCCTCTAATAAAAACCCCAGCTAAGCTACCCACGAGGTCTTTTCCTGAGATGGAGGAATTGGTCTCACGGCCCTGAACTCTCTTTCCCCGTGTGTCTTGGTATAAGATTCTTTCACACATCGGGTTGCGGTCACCCACGAATTTAGGCTGGGACGAAATCCCCACGACACATGGGTCCTACATATTCTATGACTGCTCTATTCCCTATGCTATACTTTATATCCCCATGACCAGGGGTATCCAACCTGTGGCCCCCAGGCAACATGTGGCTCAGGGTGGCTATGAATGTGGCCTAACACAGCATTGTAAATTTACTTAAAACATTATGAGATTTTTTTGTGTGATTATGGGTTGCAATGTATTTAATGTGTGGCCCAACGCAACTCTTTTTCTTCCAGTGTGGCCCAGAGATGCCAAAAGGTTGGACATCCTTATGCCATGACTATTCTGTAACTACCATTTTCTACTCCTTAATCCCTTCAACTTTTCACCCATACTCCAGACTCCTATCCCACCTGCAAGCAACCAAACATTCTCTGTATGTATGATTCTATTTTTGTTCTGTTTGATATTTACTTTTAGATTCAATTGTTGATAAATATGTATTTATTGCATTTTTATTGTTGATCTTCTTAAAGAAGATGTTTTAACATTTTAATATTTCATATAATACTGGTTTGGTGATGAGTAATTCTTTTAGCATTTTCTTGTCTGGGAAGCTCTTTATCTATCCTTCAATTCTAAAAGGTAGCTTGGCTTGGTAGAATAATCTTGGTTGTAGGTCTTTGCTTTTAATCACTTTGAATATTTCTTGCCAATCCCTTCTAGTCTGCAAAGTGTTTATTGAGAAATCAGTTGACAAGACTTATGGGAACTCCCTTGTAGGTAACTAACTGCTTTTCTCTTGCTGCTTTTAAGATTCTTTCTTTGTCTTTAACTTTTGGCATTTTAATTATGATGTGTCTTGGAGCGGGCCTCTTTGAGTTCATCTTGTTTGGAACTCTTTATGTCCCTGACTTGTATGTTTATTTTCTTTACCAAATTAAGAAAGTTATCTTTCATATTTTTTTCAAATAAGTTTTCAGTTTCTTGCTCTTTCTCTTCTCCTTCTAGCACCCCTATGATACAAATGTTGGTACACTTGAAGTTGTCCAGAGGATTTTTAATTATCTTCATTTTTTTAATTCTTTTTTTTTTCTTGTTCTGATTGGTTTTTTTTTTTGCTTCCTTATGTTCCAAACTGCTGATTTGATTCTCAGCTCCATCTACACTACTGTTGATTCCCTGTAAATGTTCTTTATTTCAATTTGTGTGTCATTCGTTTTCTGACTGGATCTTCTTTATGTTGTTGTAGTTGTCACTAAGTTTGCTGAGCATTCTTATAACAAGTGTTTTAAATCTATGTATAATAGGTTGCTTTTCTCCATTTTGTTTCCTTCTTCTTCTGGAGTTTTGTTCTGTTTTTTCATTTGAGTCATGTTTCTTTGTTTCCTCATTTGGTTGCCTCCTTGTGTTTGTTTGTATGTGTTAGATTGAGTTACTATGTCTCTCATGCCTAATCGAGTGACTTAATGTAGTAATGTCCTGTAGGATCCAATAGCACAGCCTCCCTATTACCCAAGCTGGGTACTTAGGGTGTGCCCTCTGTGGCTGCTGTACTCTGTCCTATTGTAGTTGAGCCTTTATTGCTATTTTCATGTCCAAGGTCAGCTTCCACTTCAGTTCTATCCAGGGTCAAAATAACATTAGCTACACAGTGATCTACAGATGGGTGCTACTTGGGCTGGGCTGAGGTGCCCAGGCAAGGCCAAGCTGTGAACCAAGGCCAGCTACTGCTAGTGTCAGGCATGGGACAACTTAGAGAGAGGTATGGGGTTCTCTGAGGCCAGATGCTTCTTGTTTGAGATTATTTACAAAAACCTGAAACATTAGCCAAGAGAAGACATTCATATGGAAAAGCCATTGGAAACAACTTGGGTGGATAGAAAAGTTGGGTGGAGAATACCAGCCAAAGTTGGTTGGCAGGGTAGGGCAAGCAGTGTGAGCCAGGTTGGGGATATTACCAGGGTAGGGCAAACAATGTGAGCCAGGTTGATGAAGTTTCAGTTATGGTGCTCACCTGCTAGCTCTGTTGAGAGAGGGCTCCGAAAAGGAACACTGGCCTCTGTCAGCAGTTCTCTCTGGGAGAAAGCTATGCCCAGCTCTTTTCCTGATGCCAGACAGTTGATTTCCTCTCTGTTTGCCCCTGGTGGCTTTCAAGCTGCCACCCTGGCACTGGAGCTCAGAGGGAGTGAGTCTAAGTCCATGCATGGAAGTTTCTGTCTTCCACAGCTTTAATCCCCTATGGTTTTTACAGCCAGAAATTATGAAAACTTATCTCCTGGCACTGGAACCCTGGGCTAGGGAGCCTTGTGTGGGGCTGGGATCCCTTGGTCTTGAGATAGCTCTCCCAATTTTTATCTGCCACACATGGCTGTGGGACCAGCTCCTACTGCATCTGTAACCATCCTACTAGTGCAATATGGTTTGTTCTTTCATTCCCTAGTTCTTAACTGCCATTCAGATTATTTCTGATGGTTCTGAATGATGGTTTTTGTATAGGTTAGTTGTAATTTGACATGGCTGTGTGAGGAGGTGGGCCATGTTTATCTACATTGCCATCTTAACTGGACTCTTTTTATTTTTTAAATATTTTATTTATTTATTATAGAAAGAGGGGGAGGGAGGAAGAAAGAGAGAGAGAGAGAAACATTGATGTGTAAGACACCTAATAAATTTTAAAAGCAAGATCCAAAGAGATCAAATGTTTTCTAAGTAACTGCCTTATAGAATAGAACACAAGAATATAGGGATAAAAATATCCAGTACTCAACAAGGTGAAATTCAGTCTCTCAAATTCAATAAAACAACTCAGGATTTACATTGAAAAAAATAACATGGCCCATAATGAGGAGAAAATCAATCCATCAAAACCAACTAAAAAGTAACCTAGGTTTAGAAGTATTAGACTAGGTGTCTGATGTCATTAGAACAGATATTACAAATTTATTCCAATTGTTTAAAAACCTAAAGATCAAACATAATATAGAGAAAAATATCTATATTAATAATACCCAAATTGAAGTTGTAGAGATGAAAACTACAGCATCTGGAATAAAAAGTATAATGGATGTTATAGGAAAAATTATTAGGGAACTTGAATAAATAGCAAGAAAATAATTAAAATAAAGACATAATAGAAAACCTTCTCTTGGGGACAAAAAAGGAAAAAAATTATTCCATTCACTGTAGTAAAACTTTACATTGCAAAATATACATGTAATTGGAGTCTCCTAAGAAAGAAGATGAAGTGGGAGGGGAAAACGTCTAACCATAAGACACATGAATGATTCGATACAAGACAAATCAAAATCATATTTCTCAAAACCAGTGATAAAGAG